>PVJX010002997.1:0-116413 GCA_004027295.1 Dolichotis patagonum | reverse complement strand
TTAGACAATTCCTCCCCTTTCACTCCCATGGGGTGCACTGCTTGTTTTGGGTCCCACTGCCTCCCTATATAGAGCAGCTCAATGGACCCTATCTCCTGATCTACTCTGCCTGTGTTTCTCTCTGTTAGTATTTCCAGGCCCTCTATACTAGAGATTATAGCCAATCTTCTCTGCCTCATTTCTGCTATTCTATTTTTCTTGTCTCTTCCTCCGAAAAGTTCTGATTTCATGATATTTATGATTATTCTTATTTACCAAAGTTCTTCACTTTTTCATGTTTTAGAAATGTGTTACTTTCTTCTGGCTGATTATTAAAACACTACTTCCTTCTGTAATCTCCACCATCCTGATCAAATATTAGGAGGAAATTATGCAGTTAATTACATATGATTATTTTACAATAAAATTAATTATCTTTAAAATTAGCACAGTCTATAGACAGTTATTAGCACAGTTATTAGAACAGTTTATATGCACCATGCAAGAGATAAACACATGGATCAGCTCAATCCTCACAATCTTAAAGGCAAAATATTCTCTGTTATAGCAAAGAAACTAGATTTAGAAATTAAAAAATGTGAACTCAGTAAGCCTTCATTAAATGTTTACATGCCTGAATTGGTATGTGTAAAGAGATTTCTAAAATTCAGTCTCTGCTTTTAAGGAACTTACAGTTTAGTATAAATGCATGACATGACTAACTTTCCCAAGGACAATACTAATTTGAATGATAATTCATATAACTTATTGCACTGGTTTTCATAGTGTGTTTGCAATATCTAAGAGGATGCCATGGGTAGTGAGGCTTAGATTTTATTTTATACCACACCTCATCTTGCATGTTTCAAGCTAGTAATTATGAATTACCCAAACAGCCAAGAGTAGATTGGCTGGTGACTCTACACGTTTGTATATGCTATAATCTCTGTATACGGTGCCCTACCTTTCTTGCATAATTCTTTTCATTCTTTAAAAGTCAATTCTGCAGTATCCCCCTTAATTAATTCCTGCCTTTTTTAAAGCTAAATCTTCATTTTGTGTCATGCAGCACTCTTGCCTTGTCAAGGGAAGGAATTACTTCCAAGTGAGACCACATTGAAGGAGCTCAATAAACAAATCAAATGAAATTACTGAAAACCAAATAATCTTTGCCTTTTTACATACATGGGAGTGAAACAAACCTTTTTAGTATCTCAGGTTTGCCTTTGTGGCTTGTGAATGACAGTACAATATTGCAATTTAGTATTTGTCTCTGCCTTTATTCTAGGTTGTCTCTGCTTTTAATTCTTTTTGATATATCTTCTTCCTGCATATCGTTCACGTCACTTAAAAATTATAAAGGTTAAGTGAAAGATCTTGAACAGCAAACAACTTCCTTTTTTATGTAATTAGTTCTTGTTTTTTTCTGGCATCAATGAACCTACTTTTAACAGTTCCCTTGTTTTCGATTCCTTCCTTCAAATGATCACATTGTAATATCTAGGCTAGGAATATAGAGATCCGAGCGTATGATAATAATGTAAGCAAAAGGGCTGTGAACGTCCCACAAACGGGTCAAGCTTACACACAGCATACAGTAATTTTAAATTACTGCTTCCAAGCCTTGTTCACTTGTTTTTTTTTTTACAACTATGTTGTTGAGAGGTCTGGAACTCTTTATCAACTTAGTGAGGTATTTTTTCTTAATTTAATACTACTCATTTCACCTTTAATACTCCGTTACATAAAAAAAAAAAAAAAAAAAAAAGAACTCCGTTACATAAAACAAGAAATTGCTGGGGATATAGCACGGCAGCTCAGTGCCTGCCTGGCAAACACAAGGTCCTGAGTTTGATTCCCAGTACCAAAAAATATACACATAAAACAAGAAATCTGTTGAATGTTTAACGTATATTCTTTGAAATTGATAAACTAACATTTAGATATTTACAAATTAAAATACTGACCCAGGTAATAGTTTTCTTGTAGAATACTCACATAATTTTAAATATTTTATTTTACTTCTGGATTATCAAGATTTTAGAATCTTTTATTCTTTTGAAACATTTTGTAATGCTAACAGTCGACTTTGCTTGAACAGTTTATATGCACCATGCAAGAGATAAACACATGGATCAGCTCAATCCTCACAATCTTAAAGGCAAATATCCTGTATGTTATAGTGGAGAAACTAGATTTAGAAATTAAAATATTTCATGAGTTAGTTAAATATAGGAGATAGGAGCTATATATTAATCAGACATGGAAAGTGCATTTTCCAAATATTTTCAACTCTCTAGTTAAGGCTTGCCTACTATTCAATTACGCTTTTGTAACATCTTTTTTGATATACAATTCATATATGATACAAATCACCTTTTAGTATTCACATCTACAGTATTTCCTAACCACTCCCCTGAGGAAGCCTGAGGCAATTACTAATCTGCTCTGCGTGCCTGTAGTGTTACCTCTTCTGGACACTTCATATAAATGGAATGTACCACTTGTGGCCTTTGTGTTTACCTTTTTTCATATGACATACTTGTTTTGAAGTGCATTGTGTTGTGCCATCTATCAATATTTACAAAACCATTTATTTACACCTCTGAGATGTGGTCAGAAGAAAAAACACTAAAAGTTTTGAATCCCATGGTCTTCTAGTTTTAGTAGTAATTCTACATTCACTGAAGATTTGACAAAATTTCCTTTAATGGTCAATCTTTTTTGTCTTCTTCAGATGTCTCGCCTAAGAGTAGCCTCTGAAGCAGTAGAAACATTCGATCATCACAATTATAAACTCTACACCTGAGCTAGGAAATACACTCAGTATTTAACACATTTAAACTTTCACATTTTTTATAAACTTAATTTACTCTAAAATTTGAGCTACTTAAAAATTTACTGGTATGTTGCTTCTCTTTGGACTAGTTATTGTCATGCCAAGTCATAGAAATTAATGAACTTTAAAATAATCTGAACATTCTAGGTTGTCCTAAGATTATTTTTACTTATGCCAATTCGTATGT
Source organism: Dolichotis patagonum (assembly GCA_004027295.1). Lineage (NCBI taxonomy): Eukaryota > Metazoa > Chordata > Mammalia > Rodentia > Caviidae > Dolichotis > Dolichotis patagonum. The sequence continues at coordinate 113,408 of PVJX010002997.1, read as the reverse complement.
CTGTCCGGAAATGGACATTTCCTAAAATTCTATGTCTCATCACAACCTAAAGTTATTTTATTTTCCCTTTATACATATGAACATTTAGGGAGGATTTGAGAAAACTGTAATTGACCGTTTTTGATATGGTTGAAATCTGAACAAAAAAATCCTATTTCCTTTGTCAACTCTCTCAGGTATACAAAGACTTCGTTGTGATTTTTTAAAAATCTGAGGATCATAAAAAATATAGTAACTCGTAAATAATTTGCTTATCTACTAGTGAAAACTGTAAACCATTTTGTGAACGGTGCAATGACAGAAATACTATAGTTTTACAAGTGGTCTTTGCAAATTCCAAACCTGGAGGATGTTTCCTACAAATGGAAAAATTCACAACCAAGATAGTGGTCCTGCTTCGCCGGTCCCCAAATAACTAGCATGGAAATCCGTGGGTAAGGCTCAGCGATCTCCTCGGAATCGCAGGCGGCGTCACACTGTCTTTTGTCTACTAAGAGCCGGCGCGCGCCAGTGTCATCTGCGCCTGCGCACGGAGGGAAAAAAAAAAAAGAAAGAAAGAAAGCCCGGATGGAGGACGCGGCTGCTTGCCGTTGTCATGGTAGCGCTGGGGTCCCTTTTGCCTCCGGGTCTGAGCTTAGAAAGAGGAGGGGAGGAGAGCTCCCCCGACCATCTCTGTGACCCCAGCCGTCGCATCTGGCACAGGCAGGAGCGGGGCTAGAGGGAGAGAAGGGAAGGATGTTGCGGACATGTCTGTGGGGGGAGAGGGTCGAGGGACGCGTGTCTGGTGTGAGGATCAGATCCAGAATCCACAGAGCCCAGTTTTCTCCTTTGCCCGCTGGGCTTCGCTTTGTAGCAGGGAAACCCCTCCAAGGACAGCGTAGATGCTCCGCAATTTTATCGTATTCTTTTCCCTCTCAAAGTTCTCGAACGTGAAAGGTAATAATTTCATCCGTGGGAGGGGGAAAAAAGTCACTCCTGAAACATTAGCTTCCACCAGGAGGCTATGGTACTCCTTTAGTCAACAGTACCTTGGGACCTTAATACAAATTCACATCACCCAGTGCTTATAAAATGTAGCTTATCGTGATGATTCCTGATATTTAAAAATATGCTCATGGGATCACCGTCTTGGCAGGTTGCATCAGGATGACTGGAGATGATGGTTTCATAATATTAGTGATTTTTTTCTTAAGTAATGTACTTGGCTTTTGATAAGCACTTAATTTATAAAACATTTTGCTTCAATGTTCCTTGAGTTCTTGGTTTTTAAAATATACGTTTAGAAGGCAATGAGGTAAGACAGGAATCACTAAATTAAATGAAAATATGTTTGAACATTGTATTTGATGAGTTATCAAAATTAAGTGTTCACGTGGGTTTGGCTGTGACTTGCACTAAAAAATTGCAGTCACCTACTCCCACAGGGTTTGTCGACACTTAAGAGGAAGGAATTAATTTCAGTCTCTTACTACAGTTGCCTGTCAAGAGGGTGGATCTGGTCTAAGCCACTTACCTAGATGTTTTACTGATGGTAAATTTGGGATTTAAACGTGTGAAACTCACAGTGGAAAGAAGTGTTAAGTAATTTGGTTTATTTAAGAAGTATTTTTGTTCTAGCATGTTGACTATGTACCATATGGACAGTCTCCTGGGGATGAAGATTAAAAGAATTGAAGGGGTTGAATATCCTGTGACGCATTTGAAAAGGCTTAAGGGACTTGGTAACAACAGTTTATGTTTTTTGTTTATTTGAGAACCAGTCATGAGGTTTTTTTTTTTTTTTTAAGTTCCAGGAATATAATAACCCTTCATATTTGTTGCAGTTTAATTTACCCCTCATAGTTACTTGAACAATGTTTTGTCTGTTAAATTATAATGGTACCATTTAATAACACAAGTTTAATTTGTAATCATTAAATTTTGTCTTGTTGATTTCGTTTTAGTTTTATACTTGGGTTTTCACCTGGGTGGGATTCTTTGTAAATAATGAAGCATGTTTACCAAGGTCTTCAGGAAACCATTTACTTTTTAGAACTATATTTATTGTAAATCTTAAGTAAAATTAGTAAGGACTTTGTTTTAATAGTACTTTAACTGTTTGATTTTTTTTTCTTTTTATTTTTGTAGTACTGGGGATTGAGTCCAGGGTCTTTGCATTGCACTACATCTCCAGCCCTTTTTATTTTCTATTTTGAGAGACAGTCTGCTATCACCAAGTTGCCTACTGAATTCTAACATACCATCCTCATCCCTCAGTCTTATGTCTCTTAAAATAATCTCAAGATCTTTGGTCTGAAAAGAAAGTTTTTTATTCCAAGGCACTGTGAATGTGAAAAATTGTATTGTATAGGTTAATAATTTAGGTTACAATGAGTTTTAGTTGGTTACACATCTTTCACAGTGTCTTTATTTTTAACTGGTAGGTTGGTAGGCATATAGCCATGGTGATTTAGCCTACCTTGCAGCCAGGCACTGGTAAGTAAATTACTCTGAAATACTGATTTGACTTCTTTAGTTTACCTCAAAGTAGTGTTGCCCTACTGGATTAGATGCTACACATTTGTAATGTCAGCAGCTTGGGAGTCTGAGGCAAAAGGATCACAAGTGGAAAGCCATCCTGGGCATCTTAGACCCTGACTCAAAAAATAAAATAAAATGAAATGAAATGAAATAAAATATTGCCAACAAAAGGGTATAGCTAGTGGTAGAGCACTTGCCTACCATGCACAACACCCTGTGTTCAATCACCGGTAGTGCAAAAAATTTTTAAAGTTAAAGGACAGTTGCCCTCACCCTCTAATTTAGAAACTATATGGACATTACTTTTGAGTCCTTTAAGAAGATCCATTTTGTATTTTTAGTTATTATTAGAGGAATTAAACTCCAAATAATGTTTTAGAAATAATGATCCAGTTCAAGAATCAAGTTAAATAATACTTTTTATTTTGAATTAATCACTTTTTATTCATTTTTTAGTCATATGTATTTTTATTTCAGTTATTTACATTTTTTACTTAGCTTTGTCTTTTCTGGAGACTGCAAGCCCCTCTACAAAAGCATAGGTCCATTTTATAAATTGTTACAAAAATATATGTGGGAATATAATGTGTTCTCAAATGTTTATCAGAATTACATAGGTAAGCTATCACTAGTATATACATAGGTATATACATAGGTAAGCTATCACTAATAGAGACACATTGTAGTTAAAGATTTTTATGCTTCATTTTTTTTCAAAGGTTGGTAGGGCTGAGGACTGACGTCAAAAATAACATTAAATTAGTTCTTTTAAAAATGACTGAAATTATATACTATTTTAACAAACATGTATATCTTTTATCTGACATTCCTGTTTATCATTGTCTTCTTGATAGTGTTGGGTATCAAAAGATTTTTTTTTTAAGAAAAAGTGTATTGGGGGGTCACTGACAATTCACTGTGGCTAAGAAATCAGTCATTACATATTTACTAAAAGTTATGAGATCACACATTATTATTACACTATGCAAGATATGAGAAAGTCTGAGAAACTAATGATACGAAATCACTAACTTTTATTTGAACATTGCAAATTAAATAAGTAAACTTTAAAAAATAGTCATTTGCTCTAATGGGGTCAGAGTTTTAATAGTTGGCAAGGGATGTGAGAAATCCTTTACTAAGCCTCATTCTTCTTATTTTTCCCCTTCAAGTTCCTTGTAGATGAGCGATTTGGGAGTTGGGAGGAGGTGGAGGGTTGTTAGAAATGTCTACTTGTGGAGGTATCTTGCCATTATAAGTCTATTTTAGAATATATATATGCTTATTTTGAAAGTGACCTGTTGTTTCTATGTGTTAATTACCTTCAACATTAATCTCCATACTCTATTTTACCTCTAGCAAAGATTTAACGTATACCTTATCTTTTAAAATCTTATAGCAATTATTTTTTAACAAACTGAAAATGAATGAAAATAAAGATATTGATTCAAAAGAAAGTGGAGAATATGAAGATGACTTTGAAAAGGACCTCGAGTGGTTAATCAATGAAAAAGAAATTGATGCCAGCATAATAGAGGTATATATGAATTGCCATGGCATTTGTAATAGTTACATTAGGAAAGTGCTTTGTATTATTGAAAGTTTTCACATGTGTTATCTAATCAAAAACTTTTTTGGTGTGCATTGGACAAATATCATCCTCATCTTAGAGATAAGAGAACTGAAGCATAGAGAGATTAAACGTGTTCTAAGACATGGGGCTAGTGCAAGAACAAGGATTAAATTAGCATTTGGAGCTAAAATTATAATTGTAAACTAAATCATATAAAATAAAATCATGATTTACCGATCAAAAATAAACTATAGTGAATTCCTACTGTTTTTGAACTTGAGTAAAATCACGGGGGTAATGTTTTAATGTAAATGGAAAATAAAACAAATCCTTGAAAAACAATCTTTTAGCAGATAGTTGAAACTTTAAGACTGAATAAGTTCTTTAGAGGAGTGAATACAGAGGAAAAGTAAAAGGTCAATGGCTAGGCCATAAGATACTGCTAGGAAAAAGTGACCCACTTAACATGATCATTTACTGTGTATTGACCATGTAGAAGGACAATCCAGGAAAATGAACCAATTCCTGGATAATGGTTATATTAGTGTCAGTAAGTGGGAAAATAATGAAAAAAGCTAAGGCTGGACTATGAATAGGGTGGCCCTAGAAGGATAGTGATCAGCAGTTACAGCAGAGGGCAAGTTTTATAAACTTCTCTTATTTCCATCTTGCCTTCTATGGAGTACAGAAGACAGATGGGCTAGATAATCTTTGAAAGAAGCAACAGACTGAAAAGTGAAAAACTTTTAAATTGGCTTTTAAAAGGAAGTTTTATACATTTTAACAGAAAATAAGTCAGAGTGAGTAGAGACAGAAATACCCAGTAGGAAAGGCTGAGCCCAGATCTTGTGATGGGAGTGGTGCACAGTGATGGAATTAGACACAGGGATTACCAGGCCAGATGGTGTATAGTGAGCCAGTGACCATGAGCCACAAAACTGATTTACCCACAGACAAAGGATATAAGAAAGATGAGTTCATTAGAACACGGTATACTGACAACAGGACAGTGAGTGAATTTCCAAGACAGAATCAGCACAGTTAGGGTGAGAGATTAGGGCTTTCATTAAGGAATAAAGACGTAGGAAAGGGTCTGAGCTGGCAAATGTAGCTATTTTAGAAATGCATTTTCCAGGGCATACTGTTCCTTGTTAATTTTGCAGGACCACCTATATCCTAACTAATGTTGCAAACTTCTCAGGTCTTGCTCAGGCTTCACAGAAGGCCCTCAGACCCTCCATAAGGACGGCTGTGTTTGAAACATATGTAACAATAGCTCAGGAAAGGAAAGGATGTTTTTGTATTTTATCTTAGGTTGGTTTTAGTCCTCCCTCATTAGTGCAGTGCCGCATGATTGTCTAGTTCGTCCTGGGCAGAAGTGCGCTGTCAAAGAAGTTGAGATGCTGACAGTTTTAATAACAGTGATTCTTAGTTTGACTTTTCAGTTCACTCAGTGAATACAATGGGCCCCTACTATATGTAAGAAGCTATTCTAGGTGCTGAGGATGGGCTAGGGATCAACACACACACACACACACACACACACACACACACACACACACCCAAAGTGCTTGCTTGAATCTTGTCCATTCCAATGCATGATTATAATAACCACTTCCTTTGAAGCTAGAGAAAAAAAATATGACAGAGTTTGAAACAGGTAAAAGAACCAGGAAAAGATTTCTTTGTAAAAGATAAGTTTTGAAAACAAAAATACAGAAAGCCAAAAGAGACTTCATAGATAGACACTGTAGAAATGAAGCAGAGAATCAAGGCTTAAAAAAGCAAAAGAGCAATACAGAGATCATAATTAAATTGTAGTTATTTGGCAGTCATTTTAATGGGCCAAGTTTATTTACTGATTAGAGACCTAGCATGTTTTGCAGGTTAGGGCGTAAAGGCTGTCAGAAAAGACAACCTGAGAGCAAATAAAGGAGAATATCAATTTTAAGGAGATGAAATGAGCAGCATATGGTAGCTCCTGTCAAACTGCATTAGGAGGGACAGAATTGAAAGAGAAAGAAATTACATATTGCAGAGGTAAAGTACAATGTAAATGAAGCTGTGTATCTGTGGGAGAGATGCTAGGAAAGGACCCTTTAGTTAGAATCAACAGATGTGCAGCAGAGCTTTGTGATTCATAGGTGGAACTTTGTGGAACTAAAATTTTTAATGTAAAGCTCAGTTATTTGATGATTAGTATGGATTATTGAAGGTTTTGAGGGTAGTTGGGGAAGGAAGATCTGACCAAGACATAACAGTTTAGCTGGAATTTGGATATAGGTCTTGCAGATGTTGTTAACAATACTAGCCTGAAATAATTCTTTTAATCATTTTTAACCTCACATAATTAGAACTTGACTAAAAGGCTTGACCTTGTAATGGTCCGGGAAGGTGTGTTTTAGAGAATGCAGATGTTACAAGGAGGAAACATTTTATAAAATTGCTCTGAAAATGTAAAAGGAGGAAAATTTCATAGAGTGATAGATTTTAAAATAATATTATTTGTAATCACTTTTTGAGTCATTAAAAGAAAATTGTACAAAACTTTTTTTAAATCAGTGTAGCACTTAGCAACATCAAATTCATAGGTAGAGTTACATTTTCTCTAATAGTTGTGATATGTGTTACCCCTGGAATGCTAATACATATAAATCAGAATACTGTAAGTGTAGTCTGAGCAAGAAGCACTTAAACTATTTCCATCTATAAATTAAACTGCATGAATAGGAAAGTTCTACTCGGGATTATCTGCCTATTAAATGAACAATCACAATTTTTGCTGAAAAATAGAACCTCATCTTTTTTTTAGATGGCTTATGAGAAGGAAGAGACATTCATTAATCAGGAATTAAAAGAAAATGAAACAGAAATAGAACACATGGAACAGCTTCCTGATCTTGATAAATCTTTGAAGGATGAGGTTTCACCAAGAAGAAATGACTTTATTTCTGTCCCAAGTATTCAGTCTTTGGATCGTATATCAGATTCAGATAGTGAGAACTCTTTTCAGGAATCCAAATTAGAAAGTCAGAAAGACCTGGAAGAGGAAGATGAGGAAGTAAGCAAATATATTAAGGAGAAAATTATACAAGCTAACAAGCTTCTACAGACTCAAGAACCCATGGATGATAAAAGGGAGCGAAAACTTAAGTTCAAGGACAAATTAGTTGATCTGGAAGTTCCTCCACTGGAAGACGATGCTTACAAAAATTATTTTGAAAGTGAAAACAGTATGTCTGGAAAACTGTCACAGTTATGTATTTCCAATGAATTAGGACAAGAAAATGTATTCCTGTCACTTACTGATGGAAGCTTCGAAGAAAACAAGGACGTGAAGATACTGGTAGAGAGGGATGGCAAGTTTGAACTTCTGAATTTACAAGACATTGAGAGCCAGGGATTTTTGCCCCCTATTAGTAATGCTAATAGTGCAGAGAATGAACCTCAGCAGTTGTTACTCAGATCTCTCAACTCCTCTGTCAGTAGTGTCAAGAAAGAAGAACCTACAGTGAAGATTCACATCGCTCAGTCAGCAACAGGAGAGCCGTTGGTTTACGTCCCTCAGCCACCACCCAACCCCAAAACTCATCCACGCTCTGCTGCCACCGATCGAAATAAAGGAAGTGGAAAATCTCGTTACCGGACGCAGTCTGCCAATATACCACCAGTGACCTCAACATACTATCTTCCCCTTCAGCAGAAGGAACTCCAGAAACAGCTGGAAAAGAAGAGAGAGAAGCTTAAGAGAGTGGTAAGAACACAAGCTGGCACTGTAGTGGAAGTATGAGCGGGATGTGGGGTCCTGGGGGCGTCCATGCCGGTTTCGGAAGGCAGCCCAGGAGGCCAGGCTGTGACCCCTGAGGGGCCAGTGTGTGAAGCTGTGGGAGTAACGCCAGAAGTAGAGTGGGACCCCGGGAAGTTGGAGAAGCCAGCTGGAACTGTGAGCCAAAATATCCTTTCTTCCTTTCAATAGTGGGTGTCAGGTATTGTCTCTCTGAGGCAAGAAAGTGACTAGGAGAATTTACCTTTTATGTACCGTTCTTCCCCCCTAAGCACGTTACGGCCCTACTATGGGGTGTTGCTGGGGATTTACTTAGGGCCTTGTCACTGAGGCACATCCCTATTTCTTTTCTTTTCTTTTCTTTTTTTTTTAATTTTAAAGGGAGTAAAACAACAGAAAAAAAAAAAAAACAGTAACAGGACAGTAGGAAATCTACAATTGTTACTATATTACATCCTGTTATCCTCTAAATAGTTGCCCAGGCCTACAAAGTCAATCAAATACCATAAATGTCTGGTTACTCCCAGCTTCAGTTATGACCTCCTCGGCCAGTTGCTCATGGGTGGGGGGCGGGGGCAAGAGGCCGCACAGCTTCCTCGCTGGTTCTCCCTGGCCAGTGGGGCCACTGCCCGCACAGGGAGGCTGCACAGCTTCCTTGCCGCTTCTCCACGGCTGAGGGTCCTCTGCCAGCACACAGAGAGGCTACAGGGCTTCCCTGCTGCTTCTCCACCCTCACCCCAGCTCCACCCCCACCCTGCACAGACTGCCTTACTTCCTTTCTGTTTCTCCCTATGGCCTGCAGGGCCTCTGCTGGAGCAGGGTGGGAGGAGCATGGTGGGAGCACATCGTTTCCTTGCTATTTCTCCCTGGGGCCAGCAGATCTCCACCATCACACCGTGGTTGGGAGCTGCATTATTTCCCTACTGCTTCTCCTCAGCAGCCGGCAGGTCCTCCTTCGGTTCATGGAGGATGGAGACTGCACTGCTTCCCTGCTGTCCTTTCCTGTCCAGCCGGTCTGCCACTCCTGGCCTCCTCATTTTTGTTAAACTCTTGCATTATTTCTCTCCAAGGGCTCCAAGCCTCAGTTCAGATTCTTCCTGTGTCCATGGGACTCCCCTCTCTCCTCCTTCTCTTCCTCATGTTGCTATGTTCCAGGGTCTGGACACCAAACCTTGGAGAAGTTTTTCTCTCTGCTCACCACTCTGCCATTTTCCTGGACTTTATGTGTTTATTTTGAAACAGTTTCTGACTAAGTTACTGAGTTGCCCAGTCTGGATTACAACCTGCAGTCCTCCTGTCTCAGCTTCCCAGAGTGCTGGAATCACAAGCCTGTACCGCCATGCATGGCTTAAAGTCCTGCTTTCTAAAGAGAAACAATTTTCAGGTGGAAAGTTTCAGGGCCAAAAAATCTTAATTTTGTATCTTATATCTCTATTCCGATAGCTCATACACAATATTATTTAATTTTTCATTAATGTCTTTTCATACTCTTCCCACTAGGAAGAACAACAGAAAATAGAAGAAGAGAAACAAAAAAAAAGAGAGAATGACATGGTCTTCAAAGCATGGCTGCAAAAAAAGCGAGAGAAGGTCATAGAAATGAGAAGAATCCAACAAGCTAAGCAAATCGAGGACATGAACAACAGAGTAAGTATGACTTCTCCCTGCAGAATATGGCCATGTAGATCGTAAACTAATCTTATTCACCGAAGGGAGTTTGGGTATGTAAGACTGAGAACCTACGGAAGTAGAAAAAGGGATTAAGAATATCCCTGAAAGAGGTACAAAGCCAGATGCATTTAGTATTAACGTCTAAGAAGCCCTGTCAAAGTGAAATGATCCCTATTGTATCCAGGTTTTCATAGCCCAGAAAATAGAAAACTGCTAATTCATTTTTTTTTGACATAATGTAACTTTGATGTTCAGATAGGACATAGATACACACACACCTGACTTTTCTCATTTTAAAGTAAACATACAGAAATCTTACATAAAAGCTCGCAGGTTAAAAATACCAAATTAATTTGGAAACATTTGAGACAGAAAATCCAGGAGAAAATAAAAAACCCTATCAAAACTAGTTCACTATGTATGTGTACAGTCAAAATCAAAAATTCAGTCCTCAGCTCTACAGGCTCACATCCAGGGATAACCAGTTTTAATGATGTAGTGCAAATCCATTCATAGTTTTATCCATTTATATGCCCAAAATTTCATTATGAATTTTTTTCACTTTGTCATGGACATCTTTCTAGGTTATTACATTTCAGTCTCTTGTTTTCTTTTCAAAAAGATAAATGGTACACCTCTATTAATTTACGAAGCAGTTCCCCACTTATGTATAGTTAGATAGGTTCTAATATTATGCCATTAATAGTGCTGCTTCAGTGAAGATGTATGCACTTTGGGGGGTCATCACTAATCTACAGGACTTTCTTAAGAGTAGAATTTATGAGTTTTGAATGTTTAGAGGGAAATTTTTAGTTAAATAAGCAAAATTTATTATGCCAATTATTGTCCCTCCAAAAACGTGTGACAGTGCGTTTACTATGCCATAGTTTAACACTGATTTGTTTCATTTTTCCTTCAAATTAATAACATATGTGTTTATGTATGAGTGTAGATTTTGCATATGTTTGTAAAATAATGAGAAGTACATACTTATTGGTCTCTGTCCCTGGTTTTAGAGAACTCCTAAGCCCATGTAATTTTTTAGCCATAGGAATGCTAGGTGTATCTACGGAATATTTCATCTTTGGCTCTTGTCCTGACACAAAGCTCTGAATCTCTAGAATTTCCCAAGTGATGAGAGGGTCTCTTGTGTTCAAATGAGATGACTCTTGGAGGGCTTCTGAATGGAGCACTAACAGGTCTAAACCATGAATACAATACTGGAACTTCCAGCGCAGCCCCCATCATCTGTTAAGGGGAGAGAAGCTAGAAGCAGTGGTGGTGAACCTGTCCGACAGGTGCCACAGCTGGCTGTTCTTACTGAAAGCTCTGAAAGTTTTGTCATCACGGTGCTAGAGACTGTGTTAATAATTGACCATGAAGCCTTCCCAGGAGTCCCTGAGCGGTGGGTCTGGGAGAGCTTCTGGGCTGCTAAACATAGGAAGGTCAGAGTGCTTTGACCCAGGGAAGACAAAGAAGCCTCAGACCTCTTCCCCTGTACATCTACACAGCTGACTGTTCATCCGTAGCCTTTGTTATATTCTTTATTAGTATGATAAAGTTCTTTCTGAGTTCTAAGAGTTGCTTTACAAAATTAATTGACTCTAGGGAGAGGGCCATGGTAGTGTACACCTGTAGTCTCGGCACTTGGAAGGCTGAGGCAGGAGAGTCATGAGTTAAAGACTGGCTTGGGCCTCACAACAAGTTCAAGGCTGTTCTAGACTATATAGTGAGATCATGTCTGTAAAAAAGCTTATTAGGATTTTTTTTGTTCCGTACCGGGGGTCGAACTCGACCTCACGCTTGCCAGGCAGGTGCTTATGCCGCTGAGCTAAATCTCCAGCCCCGTATTAGGATTTTTTTAAACTGTTATAATTGTTAGTTTTTTTAGTAATTATATTATTAGAACAACATTTTCCAGTTTTGCAATTTAAAAAGTGGGCAAAGGATGTGAGTTCACATATAAACAAATATAAATGCATATAGTATATGAAAACAATGTAAAATTTCTAGAACCAAAAGGATACCAATTATGAAATTTTCATGGGCCCAATAAACATTTTTGTTTATTATATGATAGGTACTTTCTCATGCACAGAAATATAATCTCAGTCAAAATAAGGCTGATCTCTGTCTTGCCCAGCTCATGTAATATGGTTAAAACTTTTTAAATGATTTTAAGAATTTTTTAAATTTAGTTTTTTCAAATGTATAAAATAAAATGTTAATTAGAAATAGTGATGAATTCCATGAGAAAAAGGGCTATGAAAAATCAGTGAGGGAAAAAGACTTTTCTGAGCTAGCAACAGTTGGAGTAGAAAGTAGGAGTAGAAATTAGACCACAAATGGGAGGAATTATCAATCCAGCTGAACCTGTAAGAATTCCTTGTGACAAGAAGTAGTTGGTGAATATGAGAAGATCTAAAGTCCATTGTAATAGGGGTTTCATATCATCCTATCTTGGAAAGCCATTGAAATAAGTTAAACAGAGAAGTAGCACATTATGTATGCATTTCCATGAAGTGACTTTGACTACTACGCTGTGCATGAAGTGAAAGAAGCCAGAATAGACACAGAAGAGCAACTAGAAATCAGATGTAATTGTCTGGGTGAGAAACAATGATGATTAGGTTAGTTATAGCAGTAGAGACAGATATTTGAAATGTCTGAAGTATTTAATTGAAGGAACTTGTTCATTATTTAAATAATGTATGTGAGGGAGAAGATGTAAAACAAATACGCCAGTTTTACTTTGAGCTATTTGATAGATAATGGTGCCATTCATTGGAGCAGTAGAAAAGATACTCATGTGGGGGTACTATTTCAGTTTTTAAATTGTTGATTTTGATGTACTGCAAAGTACGCAGATGATAGTGATATAGACTGAGCTGGAGAAATTTGTCCAGTGATCAGGAGAGAGCTTGAGACTAAAGACTTGAATTAGGGAGGTTAGTTGTTTCAGAGATGAATTGGTTAGTGGGGAAGGGGATGTGTGAGGTTGGATGTTGATTGGCTCATCCATGTTGAATGGCTCATACCTCTACTTGGGACTGTGACGGACATGAACACTGGACCAAATGAGTGACCACAGATTGTTAGATTACCAACTTAAATAGAGCCAAATAGTATGAGTATTAAAGAACTGGTTTATTTAGACAAGTGGAGGGACACAGTTTGGAAAGAGGTATGTGGGAAGGAAGAAAATGTTAATTTTAACTTCTTTGCCTGACTTCTGAAGTACTTCAAGTATGTAGCTTCTATTTGAGAAAAGAAACTGTCCCAGGGATGAGTTAAAGTGAATCTAAGATAGTTGGTTAAAGGGCAGGGAGATGGAAGATGTTTGGCAAGATTTACAAGGGAGGGAGGGAACTCAGAATTGAGTAGAGGGAAAACACAGTGCATTGCTGCAGTGATCAGTGATTTAGGGTATAAAAGACAAAGGGGGTTTGTGTTTTAATCAGTGATCAAGGAAAACACAGCTGTGGCCTTATTGCTGTTAGTTTCCAGGAGGCTGGTAGATGGGTCTTCAGTCCTATAAAGCATTCATTCTAATATAGTTTTTAGTCAGTTACTTATAAAAGACTACCCTAGGATGCTTGGCTGTGCTCTATTTGTAAATAATAAATAGTAACCTTTCATGGTAGTCTCTGAAAACATAAACTACACTGAATATAGTTTATTTACACTATTTTATGTAAGAAAACATAATGGCTATATATTTCCTTTGTAACTTCTGTTTTTATTTTTACTATATTTCAAGTCTTAAAAAATTGATTTTAATGACAAATTGTATCAAACTAATAGAATGTTGAAGTAATTTTGGGGGGTGGTTCTGGGGTTCAAACTCACAACCACGGGCTTGCAAGGCAGGTGCTTATGCTGCTGAGCTAAATCCCCACCCTGTTGAAGTAATTTTATGAGCTTCATTTTTACGGAAGGTTTGGAAATTGATTAACTTGGTTTTTAATGTACTATGCCAGTAAATACATTTGTTTAATTATTTCTGTGGGACATTGTATATAAAAATGAAAATCATAAAAAAAATGAAAATCATAGTTTCCAGAAAATGTCTTCTTGACCTGTTTTACTTGAGTGAAAGAAAGTTGTTAAGTAATGGAATTTTTATTGTCTTTTTAGGAGAAATACTAATAATGTCTTTCTTTTCTTTTTGTAACACAAGAGATTGAACCTAGGACTGTTTCTGCTAAGCTATGAAGTGTGGTCAAAAACTATGTTGAATGTTGAAGTTTTAAAAATCATTACAGTAAGATGTCATGCCATGAATCCCCTTTAAATACTCCTCATTTCGAATACACTAATTCTGTCATTCTTGCCACTCTCTGAAGCAGTTCCTGAAGTCCTCTTTTGTGAGTGTCTTTAGTTGCACTGCCATGACTGCCTAGATGTCCTGAATAGATTAGAAAACATTTACGTTTCGTAATCATTTTGACTTTGGGGAACAGATGAAAGTTATGTGGTGCCTAACCCAGTGAATAAAGTGGATGAGGACACACTGTGATGTGTTTTATGAGCCTGCCTTTCCTTTGGATGAGAGCACTCCATAATGTTTATATGGGCCTGCCTTTCTACTGGATGGCACTTGGCAGCAGCATTTTTGATATTTTTGTAATGACACAAAGGGAGACTTTCAGAACAGCTGCAAAAAGTAGCAAGAAGGATGGTAGGCATATTCATAGCAAAGGAGAGTACTTTGAGTGGGGAAAGTGGCAATATGTCTTTCGTGATACATTTTGAAATTTACGTGTTCATTGTGTATTTTGATCACCACTTGTGGATATTCAGATCTTTTGTTATTTTTTATTTTGAGATAAGGGCTTTGCTGAGTCACTTGGTTGCCCAGGCTGTGTTCATATCTTTTTCCTCAGCCTCCCGGAGTGTTGGGATTGCATTTTCACACTACAACACCTAGTTGTCTTTCCATTTAGTGATGAAATTTGCTCTTCTTGTTCTGTGGTGTGGATGTTATATGAGTAGTATATGTATGTATATGTAAATGTATGTGTATATGTGGTCTACCTAGACAAACCTTCCCTGAGACTTACATGCCTTGTATATACTGCATTTGGATATTGGCTTGTAATGATGTCCATATATTGAGTTTGTTGATAGTGGTGTTCAGATATTCTATATTCTTACTGTTCCCCAATTTGTTCAATGAATTACTAAGAAAGTGGAGTTAACACTTCCAGCTATCCCTGTATATTTACCTGTAGCTCTTTGTTCTGGTCTGTGTCTAGCTGTCCCCCGAAAGCCTCATGCAGTCATGGGGACAGGCTTCTAGAATTTGGCATTGATCTATGGTCCAATGCTGGGATTATGGATGTGAGTGCTACAGCCACTCTTGGGTGGATGCCCTGTGTACAACGTAAGGGGCAGAAAGAGTCTTCTCTCATGCTCCTCCCTTTTTGCTCTTGTTCTGTTGTTTTCTGCTGCCATGAACTGTTGCCCTCTGCCATGCCAGTCTGCCCTGGAGCCAGCTGAGTATGAACTGAAACCTCCACAAACTGTGAGCTAACTTTTGTTCCCCAATTTTGGGCATTAGATATTTTGTCTCAGCAATGAGAGAAAAGTAACCAAGATACTCTTCAAGTTTTGTTTAGTTTTGCTTCAGGTATTTTAAAGTGTCATGTATATGCATTCAGGATTTTATGTTTCTCTTTACACATAATAAAATGCCCTTCTTAGTTTGAGGTCTATTTTGTCAGATGTTAATGAAGTCATATCAGCTTTCTTATGCTTACCATTTGTATAGTATGTCTTTTCTCATATTTTCACTGTGTCTGTGGCTTTATATTTAAAGAGTAGCCTGGCGTGGTGGCACACACCTGTGATCCCAGCACTCAGGAGGCTGAGGCAGGAAGATCACCACAAGTTTTTGGCCAGCCTGGGGTACATGGGAAGTTTAAGGCCAGCCTGGACTAACTAGTGAGACACTGTCTCCAAAAAATACGGTAACTCACACAGATTGTATTTGGATCATCTGGTGAATTCATTTGTATGTAATTAATATGGTAGGTTTTAAGTCTACCATCTTGATATTAACTTTTTATCACATCTCTTTTTAGTGCCATTATTCATACTTCCCTGGCTTATTATAGGTTAACCATGTGTTTTTAAATTATTTCATTTCCTTTTCTTATAAACTTTTTAAGCTGAGAGCTCTCCTGTGTTGGCGGCCTCAAGAGCTCTCATAAGTTGGGGGGGGGGGCGGAGAACTATGAAAGAATAAAGAAAATAAAAATAGACACAGAAAGTTGGGGTCAGGTGAAACCCTTCTCCGCATGGGAGGAAAAGACTGCTCAACCACCACAGTGCATTTATTTATACATTTGTCCTACCATGCCCCTTTGCTTAACTAGCTCACTTCTGCCCTGTGTTCTTCCTTGTGCTCGAGGCTGGAACACTTGTTCACCCCCAGTACTCCATACCCTCAGGGAATTTCTCCGATGCTCCGTGCCCTGGGGGCACTCCTGCTCAGGCACTTGTGCTTTTGGCTCCACACCTGTGAACTATCACTAGCTCAGCAGCTCCCTGCGCTCATGTTTATTTTTTCTGGTTCTTTTAAAATTTGTCTGATTTTAGTTTTCAAAAATTCATTATATTTGTGATTTTTTAAAATTTACCTGAGTTTTACTGAGCTTCTTGGGTCTGTATGCTAATGCTTTACACCTGATGTGAGAAATTTGAGGCACTATATCTTTCAGTCTTCCACCCATCTTTTTCTTCTTCTGGAAATCTAATTTCATATGTTAAGATATTGCTGTTATTTCTTGTATCACTAAAATTCTGTCTATACAAAATTAATTTCTTTACTCAGTTTGTGTAAGTTTGTGTAACTTCTGTTTGTCTTCAGGAATTGCTATTTCTGTAATTTTCTGGTTTGTGTTTGTCTTATTTGTTTTAAGTTACTTTTTTTACTGAAATTCCCGATTTATATGTTATTATATTTTTTCTTTAATTTAATGAAGATATTAGACCTGTTTTAAACTCCTTATTTTAAATTCTAGTATCTGTGGTATCTCAAGTTCTGAATCAAGTGATGGCCTCTTTTCTGGATTATGTGTCACCTTTTCCTGTTTCTTCACATGTCCAGTGATTGTTTTATTATGTAATAGACTATATGGATCTTCAGTTGTAGAGAGTCTATGGATTTTTTTTGAAGAGTATTAATTTTGTGCTGGCAGGCAGTTAAATTAGTATTAAACCCTCTTCACCCCACTAGATGTGGTTTTGTGCTTTACTGTGGTGACTCTATCTGGTTTTGTTCTTACTCTTAAAGCATAGCCCTTACTATGGTGTATAACCATTATTCCCAAAGCATGGCCCATGTGGGGTTGTAAGTAGATGACCAGTGTAGTCAGAGAAATAGTCCTACTTCTGGTGTTAAACATATCTTTAAAAACTGTAATTTTCTAATTTATATTATTTTACAAATATAAAAGTTTAAAGGAAGGATACTTTTGAGGAGTTAGAATTGCTAAGTATTCCTTTTTGAAATTTTGACAGATAACTGGCAAATTACTTCCCAAACATGTGCAGCTTAATACTGTCATCAAGAGTATGTACAAATACCCCTCTAATGTCATTTGAAATGCTTTTTCCTCTTTATGTAGAACAGTGCTACCCAAGTATACTTTATATAACAATGAAAATGTTCTATATCTGTGCTGTTAGACACTTGAAATTCAACTAATGTGACTGAGGTGCTGAGTTGTAGTGTTTGTGTGTGTTTGTGTCTGAAAGGGAAAGACTGAGGCGGAGATAGAGAGATAGAGAGATAGACAGAAGAGAGAGATGGCGTCTTGCCATGTTGCCCAGGCTGAGTTTAAAGTATCGTTTTGCCTCAACCTCAAGCAATTGGGATTATAGGTATGTGCCACCACACCTGGCATGAATCTTAAATTTAAACATTCTCATATGTCTGCTATAGTATGAGGTGCAGGCATAGGATGTATTAGAGATGGGACCCTGTTCTTGTTCCTAGATACTTGCTATATTTAAGTGCTAAGTTTCTATGGAACAAATGAGGTAATGGAGCCTCCCATCATTCCAGTTCTTCCCTGTATCCTTTACTTTTTCAGATTGTTTGTCCTTCTCAGTCATTTCCTTTTAGTCTCAAACTTTCAGGCATTCACCAGTGATCCTTTAAATCCAGAGGACTTCTCCCTAAAACTCATTGTATATCAAATTACACAGATTATATAAATTAGATTTGGCAATATGGGTTGTAGATAGGAAAAACTGCAAGGTACAAGAAAAGATCTGCTTTGTCATAGGGCCTATTTTTGAAGCAAGTGTTTAATGAATGCATCTTCCTTTTGTGACCTAGCTAAATATGCACATAAGTCATACTTTGCTCAAGACTACATACAGAGCTTCAAATCTGTCCTTTTTCCCTTCCTTGTCCCCCAAAATAAGAGCTCAGCTTTTGAAAATTCCCTGAGAATGCTATCCATTGTGAATTTTGAGGGGTCATGAAATAAACTACCCCTGCTAGTTCATTCTTGTATCAGAATACCCATAGTTGTGACCATTAATGAGAACGCTTTTATTGCTGAAAATCCTTATCCATATCCTCCATAATATCAATTAACATTTTAAAAATAGGCTTAGTAGTAGTTCCTGACAGATACTTTTAAACTTAAAAAGTTAGATTTTTTTTTAAATAAAAAGAATGAATAACACAAGTGTTGGAGCATATATTTGTAAATTGTATTCCTTGGAGCTCCATTGTGAACTGCCCCAGAGACCTCAGCTCCATTCATACAACTTTCCCCAGTGTTTCTTCAGTTCCTTGTTTTATATATTTGTACCTTTGTGTGGGGAAAGCCCTGGCTGGAGGAGTGACTGAAATGAATGTTAAGAGATAAGGGACCTTGGAGCAACAGCACAAGGCTCCTGGAATGCATGGGTAAATATTACAGCAAAATCTGCAAGGCAGCAGCAGAGCAGAATCAACAAGTTATTCTTAGAGTTGTTTGCTCCAGCCATTGTGTTCCTCTTGGATAAACTTTCTTCTATTAAGTTGACATACATCACACACTAGACCATCCTGTTCCTTCCATGTCCCCTGACCAAATCTCCTACACAAATGTTTTTCTTTTGCATCTTTGTTCTCATATCCTTGGGTTATAGATAAAAGCCATGAACTTCTCAGCGCAGTTCTGGTTTCCTGAGACTTTCTCACACTGATGGGTCTGAACTTCAGCTCCGAGTAATCTGTCATCCTCTGCATTGCCACGGTTGCACACTATGACACACCGTGAAAATTGTCTTGTCAGAGGGCTCAACTTTGAAAATCACAGCTTTTAAACTATCTTTATTTACCGATTATTCAGTGAATTTTTTTTCCAAACTCAGGGGCTTCACAAACAATAGGCAATTTACTACTCTACCCAATCCTCCCAATCAGATTTTTGAAAGAAACCAGATAACAGTAAGCTCAGTGCTGAATTTCCTAACAAAGGATAATCAGTGTCTCTGGTTCAGGGCAATGCATTTGATTAGGTACCAAGAATACAGTCCATGAGGTTGACGTTTTTATGAAAATGGATGGGTAGGACTTGTATTCGTGTAAAGTTCCACAGTCAGTCTAAATTAAGCAAATCTTGCTTTTCTAATCAGCAGGAAGACAGAGATCCACAAGAAGCTTTTCGATTATGGCTTAAGAAAAAGCATGAGGAGCAGATGAAAGAAAGAAAGACAGAAGAACTAAGAAAGCAAGAGGAATGCTTGTTTTTCCTCAAAGGAACAGAAGGCCGGGAAAAGGCTTTTAAACAGTGAGTTAAAGACGAGACTTCATTTTTTTAAAGGATAACTTGATCTCTTTTCAGTTGTCTAGGTGAGACACTGTGTTGCTTCATTGATTCTGAGAGTACAGACCTAGCTTCATAATTTTGTTAATAAGCCTTAAGGAGAGTGGAGAGATAGAATGAGTATTGAGTCTACTTATTTAAACTAACTTCTCTCACTCTTTCTTCCCTCCCTACCTCCTGTCTCTCTTTCTTTCCTCTTTTCTTGCACCTTTTATTGTAACAGAAATGGTAAATATACATTGAGGAAGTGGAAACTGTCATGACTGTGAGCTCTAGAAAGGATATCTTCTAGATATTCCTCCATATATATTTACAACTTTAAAATATGAATTAACTTCATGCTAGATACACATCTGGAGTCTGTTTGTTTTATGGTGATCTTATCTAATATCCAGCCCATATCCACCTTTTTTGCCCAATTAACCTGTAAGTGACTTACAGGTAATTTGCTTAAAATGGGATCCAGCTAAGGACCAACCATACAAAATTATTATTTTTAAATCTTTTTTATTCTAATAGTTATTTAGTTTTACTTCAACAAAGCCCGTATATATATTTACACACACACAAGCACACACACACACACACACACACAAACACTTATATACCAGGTGTATGTATGTATAGTTATTTTCTATTTTATCTTAAATTATCAAGCTTACTTGTTTTTTTGAATATAGACTCTTTATGTGTTTTGATGCTTTCATGCTTAGGCTTATTTTTTCATTTTGAGAAAGAACTAGTTTATGCTTTCAAAAAGCAAAAGCTATATGATTTCCCTACTAAGAAGAATAAGGCAAGATTTCTGCATCATGTTAGTATTTTTAATATGTTCAAGTTAATCTGTTTTAGAATATAGCTAGTCAAAAGTTAAGTTATATGGAATACATCAAATAGTTATTTGCTTGGAAAACCATATTTCTAAAAATAAGGGTAGGACTTTTAGCATCATAAGACAATTTTAATTTTATATAATTGTTCTGAAATGTAATTATACTTTGTTGAATGAGTTTGAACTATAAGCATGGAGATTCTCTCTTGGTGCTTTAATAATTTGTATTGTGACACTAATGCAAAGTAAAAAAAAAGGCCATATCGGAACTTTAAACCATGAAAAGTGTGTTTTGTGATATTCACCAAATATAAACATGCTTCTTTCTACAGATGGCTAAGAAGGAAACGAATTGAAAAACTAGCAGAGCAACAAGCTTTCGAAGAGAGGGCCAGGCAGCTCCGATTAGAAGCAAGACGTGCTAAATACTTACAGAACCACCTGTGGACTATGTCAGAAGCCAGATCTTTTCGTTTTACTAATCATTATAACTGAAAGTATCTATTAAACATCTGACAGATACTGTCATCAAAATTTTGGATATCATGTTTTATGGCTCTTGTGTCTTGGTAAAATGTTAAATTATGAAAATAAGAGTATTTATCTCCTGATGATACTGATATTTTTAATACTGCAACACAATAAAGTCTCACACTTTTGGAATGTGCTGTGCATCTCTTAGTCTGCGCAAAAAATTAAACAAGAATTAAATGCTTACGGTTCTTCTAATGCTAAAGTATTTTAACATATCTACCCAAAATGGACACAAGGAAAGAATGGAGTTCTAGATAGTATTCCTATTATCATTTTAAAAAGTTGCAATGGAACATTTCATAAAACAAGATTAACTCTTTTTTCCCCCTGTACTGGGGATTTAACTCAGGGCCTTTAGACTGAACTACATCTTGATCCCTTTTTTTATTTTTTTTTACTTCGAGATAGAATCTCACTAAATCACTAAATTTCCCAAGTTGGGCTTGAGCTTTCCATTCTCCTGCCTCTGCTTCCCAGAGTTCTGAGATCCCAGGTGTTTCCCATCACCTGGCCAAAGAATGACTTCGTGAGCTTTTTTCAGTACCTTGTACAAAGTCTTATTTATGTCACATTTGGATTTAAATAATTTTTGTAGGCTACATAATAGGTTAAGTGTAATTTCACCTGTTAGTACAGTTACAGTAACAGTTATACAGAATACAGTTTTAGGTTAATATCTAAACTGTGGAATTAGCCAGTTTTATTGAGAGTTTACAATTTATATTATAAATGTTTTACATAAATACTGCAATCCTATGACAAGTCCATTACTTTCCAGGCCTGGAAACTAAAATACATAGATGGGAGCAATTCATTTCACACACTCTCACTTGTATGGTTACAAATTAGAAAATACAGGGAACTTGGTCAAAAATTCATTCCCATCTCAACTTTTTATAGCAACTTTAGCATATACCATGCATTAAATATTTCCTTATAACTAGCCTTATATTGTTTACAGTTTTCCTTAAGAGCAGATATGACATTAAAAATATGTTCCACAATGCTCAGTATAGAAGCCAGCATTCCCTTTGTTACTCTGTTTCCAGAAAGCTTGTGGGAAGCAGAACTGAACATATAGTAAGTACAGTAGTTGACTGATAAGTAAGAATGTAAGTGAAACAATTTTAAATCCTCACCTATCTGCATCTGAAGTAAACTTAATTTTCTGAGGAAGTAAAATACTATGTTTCAAAAAAAGATGGGAAAAGTCCAGTCTTAGGCAATATTTTGGGGCTGAGTGAAGGGGGATGTTGGAATGCACAATGAAGTAATATTTCTAAGTGATATAAATATTAGCGTTTGTTTGATAGGGTATAAATAGAGTATAGAAAGAACTGTAAACAAATGACTGACAGAAATTTTGCCTCTAGAACTTTTTTCCTCCTTTTTTTTATTGGAGTGAAATTTACAGAATTTAAAACTAATAATTTTAAAGCTATTACCTGGGAGCATTCATGATCTTATTCAACTACAACTTCAGCAATATGTTATCACACACAAGGACTCCTCCAAAGCTGCTAAGCAGTCACTTCCTGATTCCTCCTCTCAATTCAGTAGCAAACTGTGCTTTCCTTATGTCTTTGCATATTCTAGGTACTTCATGTAAACGAAGTTATTCAATATGTGACCTTTTATGTCTAGCTTTCTTCATGTAACATATTTTGGAGGTTTATCCACATTGTAGCATGTGTCTGTACTTAATTCCTTTGTACGGAATAAACTAATATTTGTCTATGTAACACACATGTACCATATTTTG
The DNA here is from genome assembly GCA_004027295.1 of Dolichotis patagonum. Lineage (NCBI taxonomy): Eukaryota > Metazoa > Chordata > Mammalia > Rodentia > Caviidae > Dolichotis > Dolichotis patagonum. The sequence continues at coordinate 90,896 of PVJX010002997.1, read as the reverse complement.
TTTATCTGTTTGTCAATTGATAGACATTTGGGCTGTTTTCAACTTTTGGCTACAGCGAATTGTGCTGCCATGAACCTTTATTTACAAGGCACAAAGGCCTGAGCAAAACTAAATAAATTAAGAGCAACATGAGACAGAGGCTAAGAGAAGGCAGAGCTGCAAAAGATGGACTGTTAAAATCTTCTGGCAGTGGAACGCCTGTGAAAGTAGCCACTGCATGAACTCTACCCTTTGCCCTCCACAGAGCTGTCTAGAAACTTCTGGATTCTGGTGTGTCCATGGTGTCCTCTTGCCCCACTCATTTAATAAAGTCTTGTCTGTTCTTTCTAGTAAACCACATGTACATCCAGCTATTACCCACCATGTCCTCTTGCTTCAATCTCCATCTTAGAATCAGAACCTAGAGGAGGAGGTTGCTGGCGACCAATGTGAGACTCCATCTTCTCTCCACAGAGGTACATGTGGTAGAACGGCCAGACCACATGCTCACACTCTCTTTATAGAAATCTAAGAAATGGGTATGCTGCTGGTCAGTTAAAAAGCTCGTATATTAGGCTGGCACTCCCAAAGCTGAGGACAGTTTCCCTGGCACTTCCTGGTCAATGCCCCACCAAAACCACTGGGAAGGTTGGCCAGACAGGGAGTTGCATTACTTTCTGGAGACGGATCTCTGGTTGTGTGGAACTGGTGAAAACTGGGATGGCACATGCAACCTAGGCTGGTCCTCAAAGGCCCTCAGTGGAAGCTGAGTCCCAACATCTTGACTGATGAACCAACAGAGAAATCTCCACTTTCCTACCACCCCCACCTGCACTGTCCTCCAGTGTACTGTTCTTCAGTTATTCCCTTTCCCAGGGTGACCTGAGATGAAGTCATCAGAGTCCTCTCATAAGCCTCCATTAAATGTCAAATTGCAGGTTTGGGCTTTTTTCTGTTCACTAGTATGACAGACTCTCTTCTTCAGATATGCCTTGATAAATTTACTGGACCAGAAACAGGTTACAATCCTAGCTCACATTTCAGGCCCCCTAGTTCCCAGTATTCTTGGTGTTTGGGCCTCTGCCCTATTTTCTCAGAAGGCAGGAACTTACTGGAACTTCCATGACCACTACCTTCTAGCTCAAAGGAAAAAAAAAAATCTCTACTACTTCTTTGAACAAAAGCCATTTGGTACCACTGTCCCTCTCTCTAGGAGGTCGAGCTAAGGCATATCTTTGTGAGGGCTTCCTGCCACTCCTGGTGGCCTTCAAAATTTATTCAGTCCAAATCCATCTGTCCATCAGGCCCTTAGCACACCTCCCAGGAGATGTGTTGTCACTGTGACTAAGGTTAAGCTGCGTTCAGAATAGGGATCCACTCTCTTGCTGTTGTGGGCAGAAAGAGATGGAGAAAGAGAGTAACAAGAGATAAATAAGTTGGTTCCCTTAAAGCTCTCACAGGGGAAGAAAAAACCCGCTAACACTCAGAAGCCCTGAGCTATCTGCTTCCCCTTGTAAAAGTTTAGCATAATACATTGAAAACAGGAACAGCTAGAAAAAGAAGTTTACTGTAGTGACTCCAATGCAGGGAAACAGCTACCAGAGAAGCGATTTACTGTAGCAACTCTGGCCCAAAATTAAGATAAACACCAGCTAGTCCTTCTTTAAATAGTCCTTGCTTTCACGACGTCAAGGAGTTTTTCTCACTCTCTTTCTGTTACTGGTGTTAGCTTAAGAGAACTCTGCTCTAATTGATTTTCCCTAAAAAGTTCTGACTAGTCTTTTTATGGTTATAGGTTAAAAGGGTCATACTTCCAAAACTGTTATACAGATTTAATGCAGTTTCCATCAAAATTTCACAGTATATCTCAAAGAATTAGAGAAAACAATCTTGAAATCAATTTGGAATCAAAAGAGACCTAGAATAGAAAAGGCAACTATGACCAACAAAGGCAAGCCAGGGCGTATCACAGTCCCTGACTTGAAATTATGTTATAAATCTATTGTGATAAACACAGTATGGTACTGGCAAAAAACAGACTTGAGGCTCAGTGGAACAGATTAGAAGATGCAGAAACAACTCCAGACATGTTCAGCCACCTTATTTTTAACAAAGGTGTCAAACACATTCACTAGAAGAAAGCCTCTTTAATAAATGGTGCTGGAAATACTGGATTGCCACTTGCTGACGATTATAATTGGACCCATATCTTTCACCATGCACTAAACTAAATTCAAAAGGAATTAAAGTTCTAAATATTAAAGCAGAAACATTAAATCTACTGGAAGACAAAATAGCCAAAAATCTTGAGGGCATTGGTGTAAGCAAAGACTATGAATAAAAGCCTGATTGCACAGGAACTATCACAAAGGATCAACAACTGGGATCTCATTTTACTAAAAGCTGTTCACAGCAAGAGAAACCACCAACAGAGTGAAGAGACAACCCACAGTGTAGGAGAATATTTGCTAGCTGTTCCTCAAAGGATTACTATCGAGAGCATATAAAGAACTCAAAAAAAGCAGACTTCCCGGATTTAAACAACCAATCTAAACATGGGCTGATATGAATACATACTTCTCAGATGAAGAAATACAAATGGCAAGTAAATATATGAAAAAATGTTTAACCTCACTGGTTATTCGAGAGATGAAAAACAACACAGATTTCATCTCACCCCAGAAAGAATGGCTATTATCAAGAAATCAACCAATAACAAATGCTGGAGGGGATGTGGGGAAAAAGAACCCTTCTCCACTGTTGGTGGGCATGCAGACTGGTGCAGCCACTGTGAAAATCAGTGCTGAGACCCAATGTGGCTCGTGAGGTCCTTGGGGTTAAGGACCATGAGAGAATGAGAAAAATAAAGAAAAGACAAAGCTAGGGTCAGGTGGAGCCCTTATCCTCCTGATGGGAAGAAAGGAACTGCTCAACCAGTGCAGCATGTTTATTTATACCCTCCAAAGAAGAATGTCAATTTCAAGGCCATTGCCTAGCAACTTGTTTGCCTGGCTGGCCTGGGTCCCTTGCCTTCTTGGTGCTGGAGCAACTTGTTTACATAGCTTGTTTTGGTCTGTTTCTTTGGGGCTGGCCTTGCTTTGGCCCCATACATGTGATCAATCTCCAGCTGCAATGGCTCCCAACAAATCAGTGTAGAGATTTCTCAAAAACCTAGGACTAGAGGTTCCATTCCACCCAGCCGTTCCTCTCCTGGGTGTCTTCCCAAAAGAATTAAAAGCATCATACCACAGTGATATATGCATGCCTATGTTTATAGTGGCAGAGTTTATAATAACCAAATCTTGGAAACAACCCAAGTACCCATCAACGGTTGGATGGACAAAGAAGATGTGGTGTTTTATACAGTGGAATACTACTCTACCATAAAAATTATACACTTGAGGTACTTCTAGGAAAATGGATGCACCTTGAGCCCATACTCTTAAGTGAAGTAAATTGGACACGTGTGAATACTGCACTCCTCCTCTGCTGTGACAAATCAAAAGTGCAAATAAGGATCAAAATATATCACAGGTATTGTGATATAGGAGGAAAATTTTCAAATGAGGAGGGTTAAAAGGAGAAGAGAGGAAGAAAGCAAAGAAGGGAAAAAGTAAAAAAACGAGAAAAGCAAAACATGGAAACAAAGTTTTGTAAAATGAGGAGGGGAGGAGAATAGAAAACAAGATTATATCATTTACAGGTACAAATTCTCTATGATGAATGTGATTGTATGTATATCTAAAACATACCAATAAAATCTAATTTAAAAAAAAAGCAGAAAATATTTATTGAGGGGAGAGATACAGCTCCCAAGAGGCAGGAGGGGTCCCCAGTGGGTTCCCAAGGACCACATTTTTCAGAGGAAGTTTTATAGAGCACAATCACATGGGTGCAATGTGGATTAAAGGTATTATGAACCAATAAGATTATACATATAGGTGTTTAGGAAATATTGATCCAATGGGAAAACAATCATGTTGCAAGTATACACAGAAAGAATAACGAACTTTTCAGGCAGAGATAAGTCCGAGGGTCTTAGTCAACCACCAAGGTGACCAATGTTAATCTAGACTTCATTAAACCAAGTGTTACCACTTATTCCTTGGGGAAGGATGTGTTCCTGGCCGTTCTGTCTTTATCTTGAGGCTTAGATTCCACCAGATTATGTGTCCAGCCACAGCTGTAATGTTCTCATCTTTTGTGTTGATTTTGTTGAGGGCCTATCCCTGTCTGAATACCTATATTTTTACCTAACATGGCTGTCTATAATAATATGGTAATTCTGTGATAAACTATTTGATAAATTGACAATGTGTTTGTTTTGCATAAGGGCAAAACCATTTTATAATCTCACTAATAACACACAGATGTTCCTCCATATTCTTACAAATACTTATTTTTCTTATGCTTTATTATAGCTATCTTAATTGTTTAAAGTGCTACTATGCTGTAGTTTTCATTTGCATGTCTGCAATGACTGATCATATATTCTTGTGGCCATCTGTATATCTGGAGAAATTTTGAAGTTCCTTTTTTAAAAATATGAAGTCATCCATTGTGCCTGAATTGCAGACTTTCTCTTTATAGTATATTCTGCATCCTACACCCTTATTGAATATATAATTTGTAAATAAATTTTCTTCATTTTGTATGTAGTCTTTTCACTTTGATGTCCTTGATGAAAAAAAAAGTTTTAACTTTGATTGTATCTAATTTATCTCTTTTGTTGGTCTTCTAGTGGTGTCACAGCTAAGAGTTCATTGCTCAAGTAAAGATCATGAAAACCTTTTTTTTTCTTCTAATTGTATTGTAGTTTCAGATCTTACATTTATATTGTTGGTACATTATGATCTAACTTTTTGTACATTGTGTGAGGTAGAATGAACACCAGTAAGGAAAACGTTTGGCCTTTTATGCTCTGATTCTTAACACTCAGTTTTTCACTTCTGGCACCAGATAATTTGCTTTCTTCCTACCTGGCAATTTCCCAGTTCTTTGTAGACACAACTTAGGGTGTCCTATAATTCAATTTGGTTCTGACGCTAAATGGAGTTAAGAGCTTAGAAAACTGCTCCCCACTTAAGATGCCAGTCACAAATAGTAGGTCTCCGAGTAACACTTCCCAGTCACATGCTAGAATGGCTGAGGTACCTCAGTGAGATACTTTAGTGTTTGCCTGTTTTAAAAATGATACAACTGAGGAGTAGACAGGAGAGATGCATAAGGAAAAACATAAAGGCAAGAGAGAAGACCTTCTATGAACTGTCTAGGTGATTCATTTCCCATGTTCCTCAAAGTATTCAGTAATCTGAATTACTGAATAGAAAGGAAGCTTTCAAACCTGTCCTTTTAGATCTTTATGGAGGAAGGCTTCATTATGAAGCCTTATTGATTAAATCACTGGCTACCTAAGACCAACTCAACTTTAAGGTCTTTAAGACAGAAGGAGGGATGAAAGTTTGGTTTCTCTGATCTTTTGGTTAGTTCCCTTGGCAACTAGCCCTCACTCTGAACACCCAAATAAAAGTAGCAAACAAAATGACAGATACCACCTGGGAGATCAGAATGGCTTTAAGAGTTGTATGCTACCCAAGAAACTGGAACAAACCAAAATATCTATTTCTTACTTTATCACAGTGTCACACAGGGTCTCCACTTCACTCTTTTGTTTATGCATATCCAGTTGTCCTACCACATTAGTGGAAGAAACTACTCTTTCCCCATTGAATGGATTCAGTGCCCTTGTTGAAAACTGACTGGCCATTACCAGTTCTATGCCATTTACCTACAAGTCTATTCTTTTTTTCTAGTAGCATAGTCTAAATCACTGTTTTATACTAAATTTAAAATGCAAAACTGTCACCCAATTTGTTTCTTAACCATTATTGTATTTACTCAGGGTCATTAGAATACCACATTAATTTGATGATCTGCTTCTTCTCCTCCCCGTGGCTTGTGAATGGCATCAACTCACAGAAAGGGTCTGACATCTGGTTCTCCTCCCTGTGGCCTGTCCCATTTTTCTATTTTTATGATTTCCTCTTTTAATCTTGGAAGGTTGTTGGTTTTGTCATACTGTTTCTGTGATAGGTCAGATGGTCATGTTTTTTCCTTTATTCTTAAAGTAGTATATGGTACCTTGGTTTATCAAATTAATGTATGATTTTGGGGAAGGCAGCCACATTTATGTTTCTGTGGGGAGGATGGCTATGGTTGTGCTTTGTCATCTTTTGTGTAGTTTATGAACAGAGGCAAAATTTTGCTGATTTCTTTTGTGTGTGAATCAAATTGTTTACAGACAGAAGCATTCATGAACCAAGGGATTACTGTGTTACCTTGATTTTCTCATGTTGAACTACCTACCTTTGGATTCTTGAGATAAACCTCACTTGCTCATTGTGTAAAATCTCTTCAATATATTATTGCATTTGGCTTACTAGTATTTCATGAAGGATTGTTTTCATTTGTAAGAGACACTAGTCTCTAATATTTTTTTTTTCTTGTGATCCATTTCTGGCTATAATCTTAAGGTAACACTGGTCTCTAGAATGAATTAGGAAATAATATTACCTGTCCCCCCCACCCTTTTTTTTTAGAAATTGGTATTAACTGTTCTTTAAATATTTGGTAGAATTGATCAGTGAAACTATCTTCTCAGACTTTTCCTTGTTGGGAGTGTTTTAATAGCCTTAACTTTTTAAAGCAGTTTTAGGTTTACAGCAAAATTGAACAGAACTTCCATAGACTTCCTGTATTCTCAGCTTCCTCCACTATTCATATCCTGCACCAAAGCAGTACATTTGTTAGAACTGATGAACCTACACCAACACATCACTATCACTCCAAATCCATAGTTCACATGATTTACTGTCTATTTTTTAAGTCCTTTCAGTCTGTGTGTGTGTGTGTGTGTGTGAATCAATTTTGGTAATCTGTATCATTTTAGGAATTTTCCCATTTTATCCAGATTATCTAAATTTGTTAATATACAGTTCTTTTTCTCATGCAGTTGATTTTAGTGTTTTTGCTTTCATTTCTGATTTTAGTTACTCATTTTGCTTTGGGGCTGTGTACCACACTGTTGCTCTGCAGTCAACTGGAAGAGTAAACTTAGCCACGGTAACAAATTCATTAAAAGCAGGACATTTAAGACGAAAGACACTTTATTCCTAAGTACAAATCAGAAGACAGAAAGCTGCTCCGAGAGGTGGGCAGGGAGCTTTGGACCAGATAGCCACAGGTCTTTCTTCTCAGGTTCCTTTTATCAGATGATAAAGCTCTTTCCTCCCAGGTCAATTCCTGGAACTTTTCACAACCTGATTGGCTCCCTGGATTTAGATCCTAGGCCACCAGACCCTACCCCTGGTGCCATCACTTGTGTGCATATTCCTAGGCGGGTTTTGACATTTTTTTTCCCTGTCCATTAGTCCTTGTCAGAACCTTATCTCTGGGATTTATAGAAGATTAGGAGAAGCCTTAAATACAAGGTCCTTTTGTGAATACCACAATCCAAGAGTGAGAATGTATGTGTACACATGAATAGGTGTGTATATTTTTATATACTGAGAGTTTTCTTACAAGTTGTTGTATCTTGTCTTTTATTTTATTGGAGGTGGGGAGGGGCTGTCAATTTAGTTAAGGTGTCTTTCTGTGGGCTCCCTGTATCAACTCTCCAGTTTATCCTCTTAATTGTTCTCTGCAGCAGTTTTAACTCCTTCTAGTCAGAACTTGAGGCCCTTATTTTATTCTTCCCTTGCTTATAAACTCTTTTCCCCTATACTCATGGTTTTTTTCTTAGTCTGGGGACAGGTTTTTTAATTTGTTAAAAGAACAAAGTTTGATTTCCTTGATTCTTCCCTGTTTTTCAAATCTCCATTTTTGTCTATCTCCATTCTAATTTTAATTCCCTTCCTTCTGCTGGCTTTGATCTTGGTCCTTGTCTTTTTTCTGGTTGTTAAGGTTTTTTTTTAAAATCAAAATTTAGTACAGTTATCTGAACTATTCTTAGACACTCTTAAACAGTTATAATCAGTGTGCCAAGAGTTTGTGGCTATGAGTATACACACAGTGTTTTAAAATTTTATTTTTGTATTGTGGTAAAATATCCACAAAATTTGTAATTTAAATAAAGTTTTAAATGTGTAATCAGTGACATTTAAGTACTATGACAACCGTGGTACAACTACTACCACTGTCCACCTTAGAACTTCTGTATCATCCTCAAATAAAATGTTGTATCCATTAAACAATAACCACCCATTAGGCCCTCTCCAATTTCTGGCAAGCAGTTCTTTTGGCTCTTTTTCTACGACACTCCTGTAATTATATTTGTTCTTTTGTGTCTAATGTATTTTATTTAGTGTAATGTTTTAAAGTTTTACCTACATGCATCAATACTGCTTTTGTTTCTGAAATGGATTGTTTTGCATGTATATACTAAATTTTGTTTATTCATTCATTTATTATTGCCACTTGGCTACTGTGAATAATGACCACTGTTACTATTACGAACATTGAAGTACAAATATCTACTCCCGTCACTGCTTTCAATTCTTATGGGTATCTACCCATAAGTTGAACTGCTAGTCCATATAGTAGTTTTGTTTCATTTTTTGAGGAAGTTCTCTGTTGACTTTCATAGCTACTGCATCATTTTACATTTCCACGAGCAAAACAAAGGTTTTGGTTTTCCTTATACCCTGGCTAATACCTGTTATTTTATTCTTTTGTTCACTGTTGTCCTAATAAGTATAAAGTGGTATTAACTTTATTTTTCTTTTAAGATTGGGTCTGAGTTGTCCAGGATGGCCCTGACTGAATAACCTGCCTGCCTTAGCCTTCTGAGTAGCTAGGATTAAAAATGTGAGCCACTGGGCACAGCTATATTTCCTTGTTAAGTGATGTTCAGAATCTTTTGATGTGCCTCCTGGTGATCCATGTGTCTTGTTTTATGGTGTGTGTATATTTTAAAGAGAACTGTCTATCAAATCCTATGTCCATTTATTAGGTTGTTTTTGGTTACTAAATTGTAGGAGTTCTTCATATATCCCAGACTCTTCTCAGCTATGGGATTCCCAAGTACTTTCTCATTCTCTGAGTTGCCTTTTCACTACATCCTCTGAAGCACAAGGGTTTTAAACTTTAATGAAATCAATTTATCTATTTTTTTCCTTTGTTGTCTAAGCTTCTAGTGTCATGTCTAAGAAATCACTCCCAAACTTAAAAGTCATGAAGATTTTTGTACCTAAAGGAAAAGGTAAAGAAATAACTGTGAATATTAAAAAGCTAAATAAAAGACTGGAACCAAAGCACAAAATTGTGAAGTGGGGAAAGAAATATTCAAAATAGAGAAATTTATTGTACAGTTCAGACCAAAAAACAAAAACAAACCCCTTTAAGATAACATTAAAATATATTAGTATTTGATTGGTCTTTTGAAGATTTCTCTGATTGCCACTTCAACTAATTTGTATAACTCAACATAAATATTTTATGAATATTTTAAAAGGCCAATAAATGGGCATTTTACAATGGTTCATCACATAATTAACATATATTATGTAATATATATTAATTGATGGATTGGAGTTTTGAGTTAATATTCCTGATTCTACCTTCTCTACCACACACTGTAAATACTAAATTGGATATGCCTGTGTTGAGTTGTTTGCCATAATGAATCAATAGCTAAGAATTTTGTTTCTTTTATATATGTTAGATTGTACCCACTGAAAATACAGGCTCCCTTTTAAAGAAGCAACTTGAGAACACATTTTGTTTATGGATTTACTAATTTAGCTCTGAAATATTTATTTTCCTTATAGGGCTTAATTTTACAAGATTAGCCTCTTCACCCTTAATATTTTTGTAAGTCCAAAAAATTGCCATAAAAGGAACACAACCTATTTCTTACCCCTTCAGCTATTCCCCTTGAGTGGACAGTGGGGGTCAGAAAACTTTTTCAAGGCTTTGCAGGCCAAAAACACTGCTGCATTTAGTCAACTTTGCTGTTGCAAAAACAGGCTGGAGAGCAGTGTATCTGACTCATGCCTATTTTTGCCTTTAGTGTACCAAAATGAAACTAGTCCAAATACAACATCCAACAAGATAAAATAATAATTTAGGTCCAAAAGAAAGTTATAAAAATGTTTTAAAGTCTTTTAGCATAAACACTGTATACTGCCTGGCAAGTATTCTCTGCTCTAAATATATGAATATAGTTTCATTATTTTCTTACCTGAGATATTTATTAAGACAGGGTGATGTGGAGTACAGTACATGAAATACTTCTGTGAATACACATAATGTAGAGGAAATGATATTACTTCTAGCATCCTAGAACCCCAGTCCCCAAATAATAATGACTCTTCGGTAACAAATACGTCTCCAGCACACTGAATGTTAAAGCGCAATAAGTTCTCCTTGGCAGTGACTGCAGCAATTGAAAGTTATATTCTCGTATCTAGTATAGGGATGAAATCGTCCAATATTTTTCTTTGCAGCAAGTAATGTAGTTGTTGAAGACTCAGGAAATGGACTGTCAGCTGAGCTTTCTGTACAAGTAACTGGATCCAGAATGCGCAGAACCTAAGGAAAATGAGAGGTAATGTCAGATGTATGCAATATGAACTATAAAAGCCTTTCATTTCATTTACATAAAACAGTTTCATTTCATTGCTATGGAACTACACTGCAATAAATGATAATATCTGAATGATGAATCTGAGAAGTTATCGCTTTTTCTTTCATTCTTTTTTTTGGGGGGGGTGGAGTGGCAGAGGTTGAGACGTGATCCTACATGTAGTGTAGGCTGGCCTTGAACTCACTATGTGGGGTCCAGGCTGCCCTTGAATTCATGGCAATCCTTTTGCCTCCACCTCTCAATTGCTGGGAGTACAGATATGTACTGCCATACCTAGCATTATCCCCCTTTACATAAAGCTATTAATTCATAATGATGTCCAGTTTATTACATTACCCTAGGTTACCTATTTTTCAAGTAATGCTGAAATTACTGCTTTTATGGATACTGATGAAAAGGAATAAAAATGTAGAAGAAAATGAGGTTATATCAACTCTACCTTAAGCGCTATCAATTTTTTATCTTTAACCAAAAAACATCCATTGTCCTTTTACAATCTTTCATTTAACTGCTTAGGCTCAAGCTTCTGTCTTTATTTTTCTATTGAAATGCTACTTCAAAATCTTTGGTCACATATTTGTAAAATAAATGGCTTTTCATTTCTTTTTATAATCTGTATGCATTATTTTATGCTAATAACCATGTTCCTATTTCATGGGTCCCACAACACTATGCTCTTCCTATTCTGCTGATTTTCTCTGCTCTTTTTCCTTTACTGAGATTTTTGGACAGCAAACAATTCTCCACTTAAGAGGAAAGCTAATGTGTCTGGAACACAGGTATTATATCATATTCATATTCTCCCAGTAATCATCACATGATGATGCATTATGTTTCAAAGCAGTAGGCATTGAAATTGGAAAGAAATTGTGAAAAGAACCAGGAAAAGTGTTTGAACTCAGTCTGTAGCTCAGGTTAGCCTTGAACTCATGATCATCCTTCCCTAGTTTCTGCATTGCTGAGATTACTGGCTTGTGCCACTGTGCCTAATTACTGTCTTCTCTAGTCTTTTTTTAAAGGCAAGGTCTCACTGTGTTGATCATATCACCTCTAACTCCTGGCTCAAGTGATCCTCCAGTATCAGCCTGCAATTAGTTGGGACTACAGCTGTGCACACTTATCTGCCGTGGATCTCTACCTTTGAACTAGATTGTTCAGGTTAACTTTTGAGATCCTTGTATTTTTATGGAAGTCAGTTATTTGTTCATGGACTAGCAAAAATGAAAGCCTTAACTTAAAGTTACTAATACATTTGGAGGAGAAAAAAAGAAAAGTTTCTAAATATACATGTTTACTACATTAAAGGTCTTGAAAGAAAGAAACGGTAGAATTCAATAGAAGGAAAGATATACTACTAAGGATAGAAAGACTTCTGAATTTGGACTAAAGGTGATGGGAGGGATTTTAAGTAGAGTGCCTTTCAGAAAGGTCATGTTATAAAAGGGTGGAAAACGGGAAATAAGGTGGACTTAAAGCAACGGGGAAGAACAGAGAAGATAGGTTACTGTAATTATTCAAGGAATGGTGGCACTTTGTAGAGGGGGTCGAAAGGTTCAAGAAACCAAGTAAGGAAAAAGGGCTATCAGTTTTGTTCAACAAGAAATGTGGAGGGATGAAGAACTGAGAGAACAAGGGAATCCAGACCAACCCCTGAGAATACCAAAATTGTAGAGTGAAACAGAATGGTCAGAGAAAGTCACAAAGGTATAAGGCCATACAATCCAAGGGAAGATAGTAGTTGAAAAGAATGGCTGGTTACTCCAAATGCTACTCGCAGTAACTGAGTAGCCAATGACATAATTTTCCAACAAACAAAATTATAGAGGAGGAGAAACAAAGTCTTGGATAAAGATGATGAATTTAGTTTTAGGTAATAATTCATTCAGTGAACAGTCGATCATCTGTGTGTAACATATTACACAGACCCTGAGGAAACACAAAAAGGTATTTCCTATCCCTTAGCAGTATATAGTTTTGGGGGAAGAGGGAGAACCAAGCAATGACAATTTAACGTGATGTAGAGCGATACTACATGTGTGTACACAGGGCAGTGGAAGTCTAGAGAAGGAACAGGTACATCTGCCAATGAGATTTTCACACAGGTGGCCCAGAGGCCAGGCAACAGCAGAGGTGCTGAGAGAGCAGTCCATGTAGAGCGACACATAGTCAGGGGCCTGAGGTACAACGGTCTCTATGTGAAATAAGGAACAGAGACAATAGAAAATGATCCTTGAGATAAGGAAATGGAAAAAGATCATGAAAAGCCTTCTATACATATATGGATGAAAAAATTCAGATTTAAGAATGAGAAATACTGGAGCTGTCTGGAGACAGTGCTGACATTTTTGGAGTAACTCTGGCAACAGAGTAGAGGATTGGGCTATAAGTAGCTAACAAGTGAGGCAGGAGCGTTGGTAAGGGCGCTGTGCTACACCAGCTTGGTGATTTGAGCTTGGAAGAGGGAGCAAATCAGGAGGAACCAGTAAAATCTGTAAAATCTACAGGGTTAGGGGGATGAAGAAAATAAAAATGACAGCTACCATTTATTGTGAAATTGTTATCTATTAGAAATTGCCACAGACATTGTAGGTATTACTTTCTCAAATTCTAAAAATATCATATACAGCAGACATAGTTCACTAAGATAGTGAGTGTATGAATAGGTTATTTTTTCTTTTTAGGAGCTGGGTATATAATACAAAACCTAGTACTTTAAGTACTTTACTTTCTTGATCCTTCTACCCTAGGATAGGGTAGAAACCCAGCAGTCCTTTGTCAGTTCAGCTGCTTGCCTTCTTTATTTTGATACCTACAACACTACTGCCTTACAGTCAGTAAAGAACTTTCATTCTAAATTCATGAAGAAAAGCGTGCCACGGGTCCTCACAGTCTCACTTGATATCTAGAAGCTTGTGTCTCTGATAAGGAGCATTATGGACATTTTGCTCCCAGGAAAGTCCCTCCTCGTCCCCAAAGCACAGTTAACATACAGGCTCATCAGACCCCCCCCCCCCATGCTCATTGTTATCCATTCTTTCTCTGGTTTTTATTCCCTCTTTTGGGGACTAAAAACACTAAGAACATGCCCAAGTGTCATCCATCTAATAAACATTATAAGTTTCCTGGGTGTGGCCCTAACACCTTCCCTTCACAGCCAACAACCTTGGACACATACTTGTTCCTGCATACCACCCATTCCTTAATTCTGACCCCACTTAAAAGTAAAACATTTCTAGCCCCACTGTTCTCACAAAGCACTCATACGCAGGTCAGGAATATTTACTTTATGGTTGTATTTTACTTTACAAAGTGATTCTTCCTTGAAACTCTCTGTGGACTATCTTGTTCCCTAAGCTCTATGCTTGTGAATTCTCTACCTGAGATATATTTTCTTATTTCAAGAGATTTATATCTAGCTGTATATTTCTATTTAGTTCTCCCTGCAGCTAAAAATACAATACTCTCTTTCCTCCTAGGTTTCGCATTTGTATACCCAGCTCCTAAAGAGAAAAAATAACTTACTCATACACTCACTATCTTAGTGAACTATGTCTGCTGTGTATTTTCAGAATTTGAGAAAATAATACCTACAATGTCTGTGGCAATTTCTAATAGGTAGCAATTTCACAATAAATGGTAGCTGTCATTTTTATTTTCTTTATCCCCCATCCCCCTAACCCTGTAGATTTTACAGATTTTACTGGTTCCTCCTGATTTGCTCCCTCTTCCAAGCTCAGATCACCAAGCTGGTGTAGCACAGCGCCCTTACCAATGCTCCTGCCTCACTTGTTAGCAAGATAGTGTGGAGAAGCACCCAGACGCCTCTCCTTGAAAAGAAGAGCAGCTATCTCCATTTTGGATAAACTTGGCCCTATCTCCAAGCATTCATATGTAGAGAGCTGGCTGGGATATTTCTTTGTCCTTTCAATTGGCTTTAAGCAATGTGAACTGGGCTAGCTGAGGAACTGACGTACAATCTTGGAAGCAAAGCAACAGGTCAGTCTTACCTCGCCCAGAGACTTCCCAAACATGTGGTTGAGTGGGGCAGGATGGAGAGCCGTGCTGGCTGGGACAGAGCCTTGAGGAGACGATGGCTTCCCAGGGCAAAAAGGGTTGTACATCAGAACTGAAGCACTGACCCCAAATTATTAGATACTGTATCAGCTGTGTTATGCAGACTGCTCTCTGCATTTCCTGCCCTCTGCTTATCGCAGAGGTGATCTCAAACCTCCTACCTAGCCCAGCTCATGGTAGTCATGACAGTCACGTATTTCCCACCACTCTCACTGTCACTCATCCCCAAGCCACTCTCCTCATGAAGAATTAATAAAACCCGGCTTCGGTTCTAGGTCATGGCCTTTGTTCCAGTGAACCACGATCTTGGCTGGACTTAGGGCCCCTTGGCTCTGTAGTAGCTTGGCATACCTGATGCCATCTTGTGCCCTGTATTTGACTTGTGCCCTGTATTTGACCTACAAGAGTGAAAAATTACTCAGTGTACAAGTCCCATGAGAAAAACAGAATGAGCTGCACCCACAGAAGGAAAAAGTTAACCTGCTCAACAAAGAAGTGGGATACAGGTGTCCACCAAAATTAATGTAAGATTCTAGCTAAACTGTTTCCAACAGGATGTCTTGCTTTGTGGTTTTCTGCTTTAAAAGCTCTGTAACCCTCCGGTTCAGGGCCACTTGATCTGACTCTGAAACAGGGGTTTTTGCGGGTGGCCGCTGAGCTCAGCTAATAAAATCCCAAAATTTGTCAATTTGGCTGCTTGGATTCCTATATTGATTACGAACCCACTTCAGCTTCCCTATAACTGTATAATATGTCTTAGTGTCTTTATTCTCAACATGCATTGCACTGGAATTCCAATAACCTGTCCATGGAATTACAAATATAACCCTTCCTGGACTGCCACGAGGACGGGAAAGGGCTTTCTATAAGATAGGAAGGGAGACAGGTAGGGAGTGAGCTGATAAGATCAAAGACATAAAGAGATCAAAGGACTAAAACTAATGACATGATCAAGGAAGAGGCACAGTCAGAGTGAATGAATTATAGCTAGCTAGAAAGGAAATTGGGATAACAGACTAGAGAAAGATGAATATTGCAATAGTGGAACAGTTCTAGTGAATGACAAGGCCTAAGAGGAGGACATGAGAGATGGGTGCTAAAGTCTTTTTGGCAGTGTGGGGGTAGGGTAGGGTAGATTTGAGACAGTCTTGCTATGTACCTCAGGCTGGCCTTGAACTCTCAATTCTCCTGTCTTAGCCTCCTGAGTTCTGGGATTATAGGTAAGGACCAACATACCCAGGTAGTGCTAAAATTTTAATGGAGATGAACTTGGTTGTCATCATAAAACTTTGAGACCACAGTATTTAACGTCTCCTGCAAGGACCCTGAATTTTTCAGGACTGTCCATACTTGGTGTACATTATTTGATTCTGCATTATTTGGCGCATTCCCATCTATCTGTAGGAATTAAATAGTTTCTTAGATGGGAAGTAACCTATTTAGTTTACTAATGGTTACTAAATTAAAAATTTACACAGCATGTTTTTTCCTCAAACTATAAAGAAAAGGACTATCAATGATTTGTTAGCTTAAAAAAGGACCTCTTTTAATATATGTTTTTTCTTCTTAGAATAGAGCAGTAATGATAGAGAAAAGTAAGCTCACAGGAGTAAGCTCACAGAAATAATTTTCTTGAAGATCACAAGTTACTAGATAAAAATTATGTTTTTTTTTTGTTTTGTTTTTTTAAGCAGGAATTGACCTCCAGACCTTGCTTAGCCAGGCAGGTGCTTGTGCCACTGAGCTGTATTTCTGGTCTCTAGATAAAAATTACGGGCAGAGCTCATATTTCCAAATTCCAAAGCCAAGCACTTTTCATTAGAATGTGTCATTTTTCAGTGAAGGGAGAGTGAAATTCCACAGATCATAAAAGCAGCTCTACAGATCAGGAAAAACACTCTTTTACCTTTTCGGCCATCTTCTCAGCTGGCGTACTACAGAATTCAACTGCTGATGGAATCTTCTTTTGACTGCTGATGCCAACATTTCCCAGAAGATGAGAATGTACTGCTTTTGCCAAGTTGTGATTTGTTAATGCCAGTTCTGCTGTGCTGTGGGGTTGGGCACTAGGGGAGTAAGTCTGCTCTCTTCCCCACTGTAAGGAAATCAAGAGCTCCTCCAAAAATCTGCACAGGACACACATGGGAATGAACATTAATCAGAGGACAAAATGGAAAAATCTATAGCAGCACATAAACATATTTCTGAGATTATTTAACACCTTTTTTCTCTCAGAGTTCAGGAAACCTGCTAAACAATTTAAACCTGGTAAATTTTTATACTATAAAAAGCATCTGTCAGTCTATTAGGAGGTTATCTGGAAATCAATCAATAAGTATTACCTTTAGAAATTATCCTATTTTAGGATACGAACTATTGATTTGATTTGTAGATATCTATGATTTTTCTTTTTTGGTGAGTTACACTCACTGATTTTTGAATGCTAAACCAATCTGCAATACCTGAGGTTAACCTTACTAACTCATAATGTGTAAACTTTTTTCTGTCACTTGATTTGAACCATTAAAATTCTTTTCAAGATTTCTGCACCTATGTTCATTAGAGATACTGGTCTGTAGTTGTCTTCTAATGTCTCTTTTTGGTATCATGATAATGCTGGTCTCAAAAATATGAATTGGAACTTGTTCCTTCTGTCTCTATACTCTGAAAAAATTGGATTTTTTTCTTAGAGGTTTACTAGTATTTACCAGTGAACCTATAAAGGTCTGAAATTTCCTGTACTGGATGGTTCTTAACTACAAATTCGACTACTTTAATACGTCAGGGCTATTCATGTTATATGTTTGTTCTTGAGTAGGCTTTGATAATCATCTTTTAAGGAGTCTGCCAATTTCATCTAAATCATATTTATTGGTGAGAGCTATGAATAACATTTTCTTATTATCTTTTCTATGTGTATGCAATTGGTGGTGTATACTCTCTTTCATTCCTGATTATTAGTGTGTATCTTCTTTTAGTTTTTCTAGTTAAGACTGGCTTGTGGTTTCTTTTCTTCCAAAGAACTAGCATTTAGCTTTTTTTTTGTTTAGCTCTTATCCTATTTTCCTCCTTTTGTCTACTTTGGGTTTAATTTGCTTTTTGTATTTATTGAAGAAGCTTAAATCACAAATGAAATTTTTCTTTCCTAAATAAACATTTAAAACAGTGAATTTTCCTCTAATTATTGTTGGTTTCCTTTCACGGATTTTGTGCTTTGTTTTCCTAATATCCCATACAATTTACTCTTTGATCCTTACTGACTATCTTTTAAGGAAGATTGCTCATTTTTTTGGGAGCACTATCAGTTTTGATAATTTTGGAGTACATGTATATGAAAACAAACACTAATGCTACAGTGAGTCTTCAAAATGATCTTACACAAGACAGGTACATTCTTTGGCTTCTACAAACAACTGTATAAAACTACTGTAACAGTAACCAAAACTGCATTTAAATTCAGACATTCCTTCTATTATAAATAATTCTCTCCTCAATGAAGTACGTGAAAGGAAATATGTTTTTATTTTTTTAGGCCTCCTCCCTTCCAGGGCATCTATTTTACAGTGTTACTCAAAGTGTATATTCAGTTATCTATTAAATGTGGACACATACACAAACACATATACACACAACAAAGCCAAAAATCAAATGAAACAAGAAACTTAAAAAAAACCTTTCACAATAAAAAAAAACTGCAAAGTTTAGCATGTAAACCAGTGACATACTTCTGGGTAGCTGTCATTTCCTGACGAAACCGTTCCCGTTCACTCAGGAGATCTTGTATAGCACTTTGTGCATCACGGTTGTGACGCTGCAGAACTGCTTTGGAATTGGTTAGCTCATCTGCCATTACTCTGAAAAAGATCAAAATCTTACCTACAAATTCACCAACAATAACCATGTACAGAAATTAATATATTAACAAAGAAGATTTAACACAAATTGCTTTGCAGTTTTAAAATTTTCACTAAAAATTATTTGTTTATAACTTTAGAGCTCATTAAAGGTATCCAGTTAAAATACTTAGTTACAAAATGACAAATTAAACAAGCATTTTATTTTTCTATATACTGACTTCTGAATTTATCCCAATCTTACTGCAGCTTAATTATATGGTGAAAAATTAAAATTGTTTTTAAAATACAGAAATGTTTTAAGAGGAAAACAAAAATGAATTCTTTCCCTACTACTCAACTACTTTGTTTTTAGGAAAACATTAATATAGGATGGCTTTTGTAAAAAAAGAGACACTAAGGCACCCAGTGCTGATTCCGTAGCATCATGAAGTGAAATCCAGAAATACTATTGTTCTTTGTTCAGAGTGATTTTAGCCTGCTTTGTTTTGTTTAAGTTCAACATACATGAAGGTATGGACAGCTATTTTGAAGAGAATGAGAGACACTATGACAGCCATTGTTGACTTCCTCATTGTCTGGTCTTGAAGACCTAAAACGCCTTCCTCATCCTGTTCAGATCAGTTCTATACTATGGTGTTTTGTGTGAATTCTCTGTAGGTGAAGATATGGACAACTATTTTGAAGAAAACAAGAGACAATATGATAGATAGTGAAGATCTCTGATTGTCTTGCTTTGCAATTTATGTCTCTTACATTGATTTCTTGTGTTCTGTTTTGTTGTGTTTAATTTTACCCTCTTTAAAATAAAATTAAAAAAAGGATGGCTTCTGTAAAAATTTTCCCCCCAAATTATGTGTATTTTCAATATAAATGTTTAAAAATATATGCAATTTATTTACAAGAGGGATTTTTAATACAAACTTTTTAATAGTGTTTTTACTTATCTTTGAAGATTTTCCATTTTAGTACATATAGAGTTACCTGACTTTCAATTTTAAAAAATAAAAACTTTTTTTTGTTATTTAACCAGTTCTCTACCGATAGAACTGAAGCAAAAATTTAAAACAATAGTCAGTTGAAAAATCCTAAAACTTAAAAGTTTCAGACTGGGCTAGGGATATAGCTCACAATACAGTGTCTGCCTGATAAGGACAAGGTCCTGAGTTTGATTCCTGACACCAGAAAAAGAAAGTCTCAGATTAGAGTTACTGCTAAATTTCTTTAACTGAAAACAATTTTGACATTAAAAACAATTTTTCTTGTCTAGACTGTTACCATCAGTGTTGATCAGTGTGTCCAGAAAGTTAATCTGTGTAACATACAGTGGTACCTTGATTCACAAACTCAGTTCTCTCCATGATTCTGGTCACACCAAACTGGATAAGACCAGAATCACATTTACCCATAAGGTCAACATTAAACCTAACCACTGAATTTGATTCAGTTCTCATCCAATCAATCATGGGAAGAATCATTTGTGAACTGAGGTAATCATTTGCCTTTCAAAATATTCAATAAGAAGTAACTTTGATTCCAAGTCAATAGTGATTTGCTTCAAATAGCATATTATACTGCACACTAGAAATCAAATAAATGAAGCACTCTCAGAGAAGAATCAATATTAAAATGCATGTATATCATCCCAGAGGCGTGGGAGGAAGTAGGATTACAAATTCAAGCCCAGTCTGGGCAATTCAGACCCTGTTTCACAATAAAAAATATAATGGCTGGGGACACAGCTCAGTGTGAAGGTGTCGGGTATTTTGTCCCTGTGAAGGAAAAATGACTAAGACGTTAGTACTATTTACAACAGACAGTACCTGCTTGCGAGGAATTTACTTCGCCACACATCACATTGTATCGACATACGTTCCAACTGTTCTGAGAGCTGAGACGTGTTTCGACTTAGAGCTTCATTTTCTAAAATAAGTTGATTCTTCTCCCGGGCTAAACGTTCAAAGTGATACTGAAGATCATCCCCAACAGAAGCCACCAGCAACTTTTTTAACTCACGATTTACCTAGAAGAAAAGAATGTAACTAAGCAAGCTGAAAGTAATGCCATTGACTGTAGTGGAAGAAAATTAATGAAAGAGAAACTATCTGTGTATCTTGGGTCTCCATTATTTAAAGTGAGTATCAAAGAGCAATATTAAAGGGGGATGGGGAAGCGGGATGGTATAATTATAGGTAGTGCCATTTTCAACTGTATTTTTCTATATTGCAAAAATGTTCAGGAATAGATATACATGGATTTGTATTCAGAAATTAAAGATAATCAAAATTATACTACTACGTATACTAAAAATACATATGGACAAAATTATTAACCATCATGTTAAAAAAAAAAGTCACAAAACACACCATCTAGTCAAAAACATGTACAGTCTAACAAAAAACCAGGGCAGGGTTCAGGCAATTTTATTAAGACATAAAGATTAAAGCAACACAATCAAGTGCTGCCGGTTTTTTTTTTTCATTTATAACGAATACACAATAACTTATTCTACCATTTTTTTATTCCATCTATACTGTATAATGTATATACAGGCAGAGATCCTTGGAATTTATGAATCCTTAAAACAAGCACTGCTAAATTCATCAACTTCAAAATCTGACTTACTGCATCTTTGAGTTGGCAGTTTCAAATGGTAACTTACTTGTACAATTTATAGGTGGTCTTGCCCAAAGCATCTCTCATCTCTTCCATCTCTGACCATGTTTAAACAACAGAATCAGTAAGAGGAGGGATAGAGGCATAAGAACTTTAAGAAGCATTTCAGATAAATGATAACCTATGATAATGGACATTTCCATGAAGAAATGCAGTTTTCTAGTGTGCAGGTTTGGAAGGATGAGGTTCTAAGAGCACTGATTAAAGCCAATTTAGGCAATTCTTACCTCTGTCTGTACCCGGAGCTGGTTTGAAAGCCCTTCTATGTCCTGCAGTAACCTCTTTTCAGAGTTCTTGAGCTTTTCCAATATATTCTTTACGCCTGAACGTTCCTTTCTAGGTTCTGTAACTACCTCTGAATGACCAAGGAATTCTGCTTTATGATATCCCAGAGACTTAACTTTTGCTTTGTTGGGGATGTCATGAGTTATAGCAGCTTTGGGAACAAATATTCGTACAGCTTCAACTTCCACTGCTTTTTCAGTGACAATCTTTCCTAGCTGAAGAACTCCTGGGCTCTCCGAGGGAACTGCTTTCTTTCGTGGACTCTGAAGGATGCGATGTTTTACAGATTGAATTCTAGAGGTGACTTCAACAGACTTAGGTGGCTCCTCAGTTTCCATTCCATCTCCTGCTCCTCGGACTGGGGCCGGAGTAAGGGCGACTAATAAAAGGAAAACCAAATATGAACTACTTACTAAAAAGTAATGTTAAGAAAATGCCAAGACTATTCTGTCAAACATTCAGAATTACTGGCAAAAATTATTAGAAAAAAATTACAGTAACTAATTTTCAAAACAATCACGTGTCAACAAAAGATGAATTAAGACAAGCTTAAACTTTAAGTTAATGGCTTATGTTTTGGTAGAAAAATGCAAGACAACGGGAATCATAGTATTGGGTTCTGCCTTCTATATATCAATATAACCCTGGGTAAATAATTGTTTTATGGTGCTGAAGATTTAGGAAAATAATTTAATCCTTCATTAATTTCTATATCCTGATACATAAAATGAAGACAGTAAGACAATTGATAGGTTAAATGTGTGACATAAGGCATTCAATAATGCTAGTTAAATATAAAAACAGCAGTAGGTATAAGGCATGATCAAAAACACAGAGAATATTTACATTTTAAAAAACACTGTAGTCAAGACACACTGCCATTCATTTTCTTCAAAATACTTCCCCTCTCTTTGAACACACTTATCCCAAGGTTCTTGCCACCTTCTGAAGCAGTTCTAGAAGTCCTCTTTGGTGAGTGTCTTTAGCTGCACTGTGACGACTAACTAAATTGATTCAAAACATTTACCTTTCATCATTATTCTGACCTTGGAGAAGAGCCAGAAGTTGCATAGTACCACAGCTGGATAAGGACACACTGTGATATCTTTATAAGCCCTGCTTTCCTGCTGGATGGGATTTGGCAGCAGTGTTCACCATATTTTTGACCACACCTCCTAAAGACTCTGAAGCAGAGACTCTGCTGGCACCTGATTTCCTGGATTCTGCCACCAGAAATGGAATTCTCTAGCAAAAGCACTGTAGGAATGGTAGGCTTGTTTGGAGTAACGGTAAGAAAGTGGTTTACTACAAAAAAATACCTAACGAGAATACTTTCCTGAGGCGTGTGAGGCTTCTGCTTTTCAGGGAACTTACTTTTCTTCATCTTTCGATCTTTATTACACAAATACAAAAACTACAGAATAGAATAAGTTATCTTCACATATAGTCACATATCGTCTGGTTTTTATTACTGTAATTTAAAAAGACATCATTATTAAAATATACTGGTAAGACAAATCTTACCTATATTCTCATCACTCACTTCTCATTACTTTAACTGTCCTCACTATTTTAAGTGCTAATACTCACAATAAAATTTTAAGCTCAACATATTATGTGTCTTGTAATAATTTCATATTTTTTATTTTATGACTATCATATATAACTTTAGATTAATACTGCATAATGTATTCATTGTATGTTTATACTATTTCCAATTCTCACCACAATAAATACTGAGTGAACACTTCCATGCTTACAGATTTTTCTCAATTTCTGAATTCTTTTTTTTTTTTTTTGAGATAGGCTCTTGTTATGTTCTCGAGAGTTAACTCCAAACTTCTGGATTAAGGAGTACTACTACCTCACTCTCCCAAGTAGCTGGGGTTATAGGCTTATGCTACTATGTATGACTTGAAATATTTGTTTCAAATAAAAAAAATTCCAAAGCACAGAATTGGAGGATCTGCTAAACATCTGTACTGTCAAACTGCCTTCTAAAATCATTCTATAATATATAAGGAGATCTATTCCTTATGTTCTTAGGTAGTTTTACTTTATTTTGCAGGCTCCTATATATATAATTCCTATAATTAACAGTAAATTAGAATACATGTGAAATATTTAGAATGGTGTTTGGCACGGTAAACATTCAGTATAATGTTAGGTCTTGTTATTATTACTAGTCTTCCAAAAAACTTCCTAGTAAACTTTGGATGTTGATTAAAAAGGGTAAAAGTTTACTTAATGTTGTTAAAATAGAATTCTGACTTTTATTCCTTTGCACAAGCCTTAAAATTGTATCATTAGACTACAGGACTATTTTTTCATTTAATAGGTTTTTAAAAATTTTTTCCTATGTACATAGCAATGTACTGGGAATACTGAATTACATTAAGAGGAAGAAAGCTACACGGTGTAGAATTAATGTGCTTTAAGATATTTTTATATTAAAAGTGACACTTCAGTATGAAATGTAAACTAAAATACATTTGGGACTACTTTCAAAAAGATAAACAAAGGAACATAGTATTTCAAATATCAGACAAAGGGTTTGATATATTAATTATAACTGCTATTACATACTAGCACTAAACTATTTTAAAAATAATGCCTTTCATGTTCATAAAATCTGGTTTTAAGTCTTTCTAACTTTACCTCAGGTAGATTTCATGTTGTTAATAAGGCATTACGGCATATAAGAAATAATGTAGAATCTTTTTTAATTATAGATTAATAAAAATATTAGACAATAATAAAAAGATCACTAGAGATGAAAACCAGGCAAAGCGATTCTGAGGAAATAAGAAAAGGATGTGATACTTTAATCAAGCAGGATTTCCAAGTAAGTCATAACATTTTTGAGTTGGGCTTTTAAATATCACAAAATGGTTAATACTAACTTTAAAAGGCAAAGAAACTTTAACAGGGATTTAACAGAAATCTCTTTAAAAGAAAAAAAACCTAAATTCCAACCAACAAGTTCAACCAACACATTTCAATACCAATTTACTATTTATTTATACCGTTCTACTTACTGAAGCATTCATGAAAATCAAAGTATGCTATATATCATACAGCAGCTTCTACTCTGTACCAACTGTGATTCTAGCTCATGTGGATAGGAAAACAGGCAGTGAGAGACAAGGCTGTACATTTTCTCACTTGGTGGCTCATCTTTCATAATCCTATTTTTCTCTGTGACACACACAGAAACCTTTATTACTCAGGCACTAGACACAATCTAGGGCACATTCATGAGCAATGACTTTCTCTCAAGTGGGAAGACATCTATGGTACCAGCTCTATAATTATGAGGAATGCTTGAGTAAAGCAAAACATCAATAGTTACTCTTCTTCACGCTTGAAATGGAACAATATTTGTATCACTCATTAACATTATTTCCACTTGTGATCACTTCCCAATGGAATAAAACATATATAAGGTTTATGAGTCATTCTTTTTTCTTTTCCTTACGGTATGGGTGATTGAAACCAGGGCTCTTGCACTGAGCTAAATCTTCAACCCTTTATTTTTTATTCAAAGACAAGGTTTTGTAGAGTCATGATGTTGCCCAGGTTGGATTTGTGCTTGTGATCCTTATGCCTCAGTTTACCAGGCCTGTGCCTCTACACTTGGTTGGTTTATAGCTCATTCTTACTGCCTTCCCTAAGGATTGGTAAGTGTACAGAAAAACAAATAAGGTCACTAGTCTTAACATTCTAGAATAAGGGCTGGCAAACTTTTTTTGGATAGGGCCATAAAGTAAGTATTTTAGGCTTTGTGGCTCTAGAGGTAAAATCAAGTATACTATCTAGGTACTTAAGTAAGAAGTAGAAAACCAAATATTTATTAAGGAAATTAAAATGATAATACTAAGTAAAGTTTTTAGCAATATAGAGCTACTAATAAGGGCAGAATTCTATTTCACTGTACTTGGGATAACACGATGTATATGGGATGCAATGTTACTGCTCCCTATCATCAAACTGACTGAAGACCTTCTCAGGAGATGTGAGGGCCACACTTTGCCAACTCTTGCTCTAGAAAGAGAGACAAAATGAGCATTTTACAGCCTTTCCGTGAGCAAATATTTTTCCTTTATTGGTAACAATGAAAGCTTATCCATCAGCAAGATATAGTAGTGGAAAGAATCTCAGACTCTGAGTTAAAACAACCTAAATTGCTACAGCTATGCATTGTGAACGTTGGACAAATCACTTTGTCCACTTCTAGTTCCTCGGAGCTTTCCAAATAAAGCAAATACTACGATATTTCAAGATAAGTTGCTCCTCTTGAAGAGCACACCATTGGCAGCTCGTTAGGGTGATGACACCTATAACTTCGCATTATCAGCTAAGGAAACGTGCTTGGTTTAAAAAAAAAGGATTAACCTTTATGAAGTTCATAAATCAGTTAATGCATACCCATAAGATTTCATTGTAACATCCAATAACTAAGTCTCTTGAAAACTGCTTATTTTTCCCCTCCTCACTAAATCATTAATTCCTAACTCAGTGATATCATCTGACACACTTTTCAGAATATATGCAAATTCAGCTATAAAACAGATATTATGTGGTAATTTTAAAACAGTGGTTTTTAAAATGCCATCAATATAACCTAATAAGGCTTAGTTATCATTAGATTAGAAAAATATGTTATAGACAATAGACTTATGAGTTAGTCCAACATTTAGTAAAGTAGCATCCAAACACAATTCTTGGTACACGCTCAGTCAAACGAGTGTAAACAATTATGCATACAGCATCTCCTTGCAGTTTCACAGTGCATATTGGTACGTTAAACTATATTACACATGGAGTACAATCTTTCATTTCATCCAACATTTCCCAAATTTACCTGCTCTGAAAGACCTTTTATACCTAACTTCTATTATCCAGAACTAGTGTTCAAGTTAGATCCTTATATATGTGTTCAAATTAGATCATTTTATATGTATTTAAATGTCTCAGACCTCATTATAAGTAACTTCAATAGCTATAATTTTAATACTGCATCCAGTAAGATTTTTGGGCTTCAACCGTAATTTTCTAATTGTTACTATTTATTGTATATTTCTGTTTCAGACCAGCCCAAGAAACAATATTACATCCCTCTTATGAGGACAGTATTGATACTATGTCCTGAGAGGAAATTCTGCTGCTAGCTCAACATGCTTCTTTCCTGAGGCAGTTAAAAGAAATGCACACAACTGACAACATTAAGATAAGTACTCTTTTGCTCTCACCAGGTGTCTTATTTACTTTCTTGTTGCTAAGACAAAATACCTGGCATCCACAAATAAAAGGAGGGAAGGTTTATTCTGGCTCACAGTTTGTAGAGGTTTGAGTCTATGGTCGGCTGGGCAGCACAGTAAGAGAGGCATCAGAGGAGACTTAGTCCATGGCATGGCAAGCGGAGGGAAGTGCAGCAACAGCAGCCTGCCTTCTTTCTGTCACCTTACATTCCAAGCTATAAACCTCTCTGTTGGTGCCACTCATACCCAGGGTAGGACTTCCATTATCCACATCCTTAATCTATATTCACACACCCTAAACCAGATACCTTCGAGCGCATGCAGCTTTGGAGGGGACATCTAGATACAGGCTGTAACATTCTGCTGCTGGTCCCCAAAAGACTTATGCACATCCCTTTATGCAACAGACATTTAGTCCATTTCTAAGAGTTGTGAAAATCCTAACAGTTTCGGCTCTGCTGAAAAATACAAGTCTAAAGTCTCCTCTGATATTTAAGGTAAATGCTTAGCTGTGAACTTCTATAAAAGTGAAAAGAAAATTAAACACTTCCAACATACAATGACAAAAGATAAAAATTTCCCTTCTAAAAGGTACAAAAAGGAGGATAGGGAGGAATGGTATCAAAGCAAGACCAAAATCCATCAGGGCAAACAAAATCCTGCAGTTCCACATCCAGTACTCAGTACAATCTATGGCAAGATGTAAACTCCAAAGGGCTTGGATGATGCTGTTCCTACAGCTCTGCTGTAGTTGTAGCTCTCACGGCTTCTCTCTTGGTCCCACTCTGCTTACTCCTTGCAACTTTTCCCAGATATCCATGTTTCTGGCTTGTCCAACCTTTTTTGCTCTCCACTACACATCCCCTTCACACTCAGAGCTTTGCACACTGCCCTGTCAGTGCCACGCTGCCTGGCCTCTTAGGCCTTCTTCTGACATCTGGATGGAAGCCTTCTTGACCCCACAATCCTTGGATCCTGCATGTGCCTGAAACCAGCACCACGTAGATGATGGCAGGGTCTGCCTCTGGCTGAAGTAGTAGCTAGGCTTCCTTGTCTCTTGGTTGTAGGGGTTGAGTGCCTGGATTGCACAGCACTATGAACCTATCTCTAGAAACAAATTCTCTCGGCTGCCTACTATCCTGGAACACCTGGGGCTCCCTTCTCGAAGCAGTCTTTCACCTTTGCAATTTTGAGGCTGAAAATTGCTGGTTCTTGTCATGCCCTAAAGCTATCTTTTCTACTGCCTCTTCCTAAATGGTCAGCTTTTTAGTATCAATATTTTGAGCAACCAGATTCTCCTCTGCTCCAGCTTTGAAGTCTGCAACTTTAACAGAACTTCCTTGTTGGCCAAACTCAAAATGTTTTAAATCATTCCGTTGGCCCCTTTACTCTTGACTCTCAACACAGATCTGGCTAAAAACTCCCAACAGTAGCTATATCACTGCTTTAACATTAGACTATCTTGAAATTTCTTCAGCCAGATTAATTAGTCTACTGTCCTTAATTCAGTCTCAGGAAGTCTCTGAATTAGAGCAAAACGCAGACAGATTTTCTGCCAAAGCATAACACACATGGTCTGGAATCCAACAGCCAATGTAGTCATTGGTCCTGATTGATACTTCCTGAGTCTTATCTTTACCAGATGCATTTCTATTAGCTTTCTGGTCTTCTCAGCTTTGACTAGAATCTCCCATCAAGTTCAACTCAAAGCATTCCAGGGCCTACTTTTTCATCCAGCATTTCCAAACCTTTCCAAACTCTTCCTACAAGCCAGTTCCAAAGGCTCCAGAACATGGCCAGATAACGTCACAGCAACAACCCTACTCCTTTGTACTAAAATCTGTCTTAGTTACTTTTTCCTTGCTGAGACAAAATACTTGAAGGAGGGAAATACTTCAATCCATAGTCAACTGGTTCCAAAGCAGAGCAGCATGGCAGAGGGGCATTTCATAGAAGAAACAGTCCACGGTGTGGCAAACAGAAGGCAGTTAGCAGTAGCAGCAACAGAAACAGCAGCAGCCTGCTTTCTTTCTGTCCCCTTATATAGTGGTATGTTGGTTCATAAACTCAATTCTCTCTACAATTCTGGTTACAAACTGGATGAGAACTGAATCAAATTTCCTCATAAGGTCAATACTAAATGTAACCACTAAATTTGACAAGGTTCTCGTCCAACTTGTTTTGTGGCCAGAATTGTGCAAAGAGTCAAGTTTGTGAACCAACGTACCACTGTATTCCATTTAGGTTATAAGCTTATTGATTGGTGCCACATACACCCAGGGTAGGGCTTCCATTATTCACACTTTTAATCCACATTCACACACTCTAATTTAGCCACCTTTGAAACTCCCCACCTATGAACACACAAGGGTAGGGGACATCTAGATATAAGCCATAACACCAGACAACACAAGTAACACTTGTTCACTAACATTAAATAACTCACTGCATTAAATAAAAACAGAACTAATAAATTGAGTTATCTTCCTTGATATGGACAATTAATATCAAATGAAGTAACGTACAGAAAAGTACTCTATGACTCTAGTACTTATCAGAAACAATAACAAATAATTTTAATTTCAGAGACCTTGCAACAATAAATCTTCAATCACTATATAACACTGTATTTAGGTTTTGCTTTCTGCTAAGCATCATGCTAGTTGCTGTCATATGAATTTCCATTTACTTGCTTTTATTGTCCATGCACCCTGTTTATTGCTTTCATTAGACTCTAATTTGTTTAATACTATAAAACCTTTCTAATAATTTAAGACATACTGTTGAACAGCTGAATTAAATTCAATTAAGTGCTTATTAACATGATTCAGCTTTCTTATTTCCTAAATATTTTTGAACCTCTTTTAAAAGTTTGTCACTTGAGGTCTGCTTACTACCAAGTTCACTGTTGGAAAAGTTTCCTATGTCTGACTAAAGGGTCTGCCTACAGAACTCTTTCTACTCAAAATATAAAGTAGGTCAGGAAGAGTTTACTTTAAGACATGCTAAGACTGTTGCCTATATTTACAGAAGATAATATGAGGGTCTAAATTACAAAAGAAAATTGGGTTATTGCTAGATTTAGAAGTTGTTCCCATAGATAATCAGTTATTGAAGCTCTGTGTGATGGTATATCCTGAATGCCAACTTGATTGGCTTGAGAGATTCCCAGGAGGTTAATAAAGCACACTTCTGGGTGTCTGAGTGGGTCACTGGGGGGATGACCTTGGGGACCATATCTGGGTCCTTTTCTGTCTCTGTGCTTCCTAGTAGTTATGAGGTGGGTAGTTTTTTTCCACCATGCTTTTTGTCATGATGTTTTTATGCTGTAGTCAGCCAACCATGAACTGAAATCTCTAAAAGTATGAGATAAAATAAATTTCTTCTTTTGAGTTGTGTATGTCAGGTATTTTGTCCCAGTGATGAAAGTTGGTACCTCAATTTGCAAACTTAATTTGTTTTATGATTTTGAGGAAAATGGTTGCATTTGTATTTGTGTGGAGAAGATGGTTGTGATTGTGTTTGTCACCTGATGGGAAGTTTAAGAATAGAAGCAAACTTTTGCCAAATGCTTTTTTTTTGTTAACTGAATATGTCTGCCAACAGGCCTTTGTGAACTGAAGTATTACCATATGTTATGAAAGCAGAAAAGAAAGAAGCTGAAAGACCTTAATATTTAAAAGATAAAATGGAAGAAGAAGCTGAAAAAGACAGAAGATATAGGAGGACTGGGAATTTGGCTCAGTGCTAACACACTCGCACAGGATGTGTGTGTGTGTGGCCCTGGGCACGGTACCCACCACTGTCAAAAAAAAAAAAAGATATAGTTAGAGCAGTACTATCCAAAATAATTTTCTGCAATGATAGAAATATAATAGGCACCAGTCACATTTGGTTCTTGAACACTTGGGATTAAGAAGTGAATTTTTAATTTAAAAAATGTTAATTTAAATGTGATTACTGCTATGGACAATGAAAAGGTATAGAATAGGGCAATAATAAAAGTAATGTCATGGATATTATGAAAAGAAAGTATATCCAAAGATAAGGAATGATCAATAGATTTAAATATAATAAACAAGAGAAGGCGGAGAGCTTAAGACCATCACTGCTACTGGTTGAGCTCATATATATCCCCCTAGGACAGGGAATTGTGCCCCGGGGGTTCTGCGGGCCCCAGTTCTCCATGCCCAGCTTCTACCTCTCAAATAAGGGAGCCAAGAGCCTGCACAGAAGTGGAGATTGCCTCAGGACAGGGGATTGTGCCCCGGGGGTTCTGCCAGGCCCAGTTCTCCATGCCCAGCTTCCACCGCTCAATTAAGGGAGCCAAGAGACTGCAGGGGAGTGGAGATTGCCTGAGGGAGCCAAGTACTGGCAGGGGAGCTGAGACTGCTCCAGGAGCTGAGGGTGCAGGAGGTGATTTGCCACATACCCAGAGGAAGCTTTAAAACACCACTCAAACCAAGGAAATAAAGAAAAATGACGAACGGAAAGACCAAAAAGCAGGCTCAAATCTCCAGCCCATCCCAAGAAAGCCTAGGAGCCATGTACACAGAAGAAAATAGAAGCCATACACCTGAAATGACTGAAATGATATCAACTGAAATCAAGAAGCAACTAGGGGAAGCTATGCAGAAATTCAAGTCAGAAATAATCACCTAGGTAAAAGAAGAAATGATAAAAGTAGTGAAAGAAATAGTGAACACATCTAGTGAAGACACAGCTAAAAAATTAGAGGAACAAAGCAAACAGAATCCCTCAATGAACACTATAAGAAACAAACAGAATACATAAAGCAGATTCAAAGAGATATACAGGAAATCAAAAATTCTATTGAAAGCTGTCAAAACCACCTCAATGAAAGTGAAGATAGAATTTCAGACCTCGAAGATAAGATCGCAGCTACTGAACAGGAAAGGAAAGATCTTTCAAAAATAACAAAGAATCAGGAAATAACAATTCAACATCTGCAAGATGATGCAAAGAAAAATAACATAAGATTAATAGGGATAAATGAAAAGGAAGGGACAGCCCAAATGATATCACGAGGATATTTACAGAAGTAATAGCTGAAAACTTCCCAAACATGAGAATGGAAACTGACATTTGGATTAGTGAAGCATACGGAACTCCAAATAGCCATAACCAAAATAAAACTAAACCCAGACACATAATAATCACCATCCCAGGAATCCACCATAAGAACAGAATACTAAGGCTGTTACAGAGAAAAGACAGATCACCTATAAAGGAAAACCTATCAGAATCACGGCAGACTTCTCAACACAAACAATGAAGTCAAGAAGAGCATGGAGTGAAGTCTTTCAGATCCTAAAGGAAAACCACTTCCAACCCAGACTGATATACTCTGCAAAAGTGTCCTTCAAAATGGATGGAGAAATAGGATACTTCCATAACAAAGAACTGCTGAAAAACTTCATGAATACCAAACCAACCCTACAAAGAATACTGAAAGACATTCTAGATACACAGAGGATAAAACCATCAAGCAAGGCAGACAATTAAACAGAATGGAAAGCTAAAGATACAACAGCAGAAAGATAACATGTCAACAATAAACCAATATATAACAGTTATAACCATTAATGTAAATGGCCTCAACTCACCAATCAAAAGAAACAGACTGGCAGAATGGATCAAGAAACAACATTCAACCATATGCTGTCTACAAAAAACCCATCTAACCCAAAAGGAAACCCACAGACTGAAGGCCAAAGGATGGAAAACAATACTTCATGCAACAGGAAACCAAAAAAAAGCGGGAGTAGCTATCCTGTTTGCAGACAATGTGCACTTCAAACTGAGAATGATCCAAAGAGATCACTACATACTAGTTAGGGGAAAACTTCAAGAGACAGAGATAACAATCTTAAATATATATGCACCAAATTCCAGAGCACCCAGCTATACAAAGCAAATATTAACAGAAATGAAAAATCAAATAAGCAATAACACAATTATAACAGATTTTAACACGCCATTGACACAGAAGGACAGATCAACTAGACAGAAAATCAGCAAAGACATAACAGAACTCAATCACACCTGTGAACAAATAGACTTGATAGACCTATAGTGAGTTTTCCATCCAAAAACATCAGAATATACATTCTTCTCAGCAGTACAAGGGACATTCTTTAAAATAGACTATACTAGCCCACAGAACATATTTAAGTAAATGCAAAAGAAATGAAATTATCCCATGCATGTTATCGTATCATAGTGCCATGAAATTAGAAATTAATGATAAAAGCAACTGCAAAAACCTCACAAACACACGGAAACTGAGTAATTCACTCTTGAGCAATCAGTGGGTCATGGAGGAAATTAAAGAAGTAATTAAACAATATCAATAAGCAAATGAAAATACAAACGCAACTTATCGGAATTTGTGGGATGCAATGAAAGCAGTCCTCAGAGGAAAATTTATTGCACTGAGTTCCCACATCAGGAAGACAGAACGAACACAAATAAGCAACCTGATGCTATACCTCAAACATCTAGAACAAGCCAAGCCCAAAGCCAAAAGAAGGGAGGAAATTAAAAATATCAGAGCAGAAATTAATGCAACAGAGTCTAAGAAAACAATTCAAAGAATCAATGAATCAAAGAGTTGATTCTTTGAAAGAATAAATAAAATTGATAAGCCCCTAGCCAACCTTATTAAAAAAAGTAAAGAAAAAACTTAAATTCATGCAATAAGGAATGAAAAACATCAAATTACTACAGACTTGGCGGAAATACAGAAGATCATCAACACCTATTTCGAAAACCTCTACTCTCATAGGTTCAATTACACAGAAGAAATAGACAGATTCCTAGATACATATGAACTACCAAAGCTGGATCAGGAAGATGTAAAATTGCTGAATAACCCAATTTCTATTAATGAAATTGAAAATGTAATTAAGTCCTTGCCAACGAAGAAGAGTCCAGGCCCAGATGGATTCACTGCAGAATTCTACAAAAAGTACAAAGAAGACTTAATTCCAATACTCCTAAAACTCTTCAATGAAATTGAAAGAGAAGCAATTCTTCCTAAGTCATTCCTGGAAGCAAATATTACTCTAGTACCAAAACCAGAGAAAGACCCAACTAAATAAGAGAACTACAGGCCAATCTCCCTAATGAACATAGATGCAAAAATTCTCAATAAAATATTGGCAAACAGGATGCAGCAAATCATCAAGATTATATACCACGACCAAGTGGGATTCATCCCAGGAATGCAGGGATGGTTCAACATATGTAAATCAATAAAGGTAATCCACCATATCAATAAAGCCAAAAGTAAGAACCACATGATCATCTCTATAGATGCAGAAA
Source organism: Dolichotis patagonum (assembly GCA_004027295.1). Taxonomy (NCBI): domain Eukaryota; kingdom Metazoa; phylum Chordata; class Mammalia; order Rodentia; family Caviidae; genus Dolichotis; species Dolichotis patagonum. Next base: position 56,775 of record PVJX010002997.1, on the reverse strand, counting down.
AAGCTTTTGATAAAGTCCAACACTCATTCATGATACGAACCTTATAGAGAATCGGAATTGTCTTTACCTCAATATGATAAAGGCCATCTATGACAAGCCAACAGCCAGCATCATATTAAATGGCCATATACTGAAAGCCTTTACCTTAAAATCAGGTACAAGACAAGGATGTCCCCTATCATTGCTCCTATTCAACATAGTAATGGAAATACTAGCCAGAGCAATTAGACAAGAGAGAGAAATAAAAGGAGTACGATAGGAAAAGAGGAAGTTAAATTATCATTATTTACGGATGACATGATACTTTACATAGAAGACCCCCAAAACTCCATTGAAAATCTCCTAGATATAATAAATAAATTCAGCAATGTAGCTGGCTACAAAGTCAATACTCAAAAATCAATAGCATTCCTATACACTAACAACAAAAATACTGAGAGAGAAATAAGAGAAGCCACACCCTTCACACTAGCATCCAAAAAAATGAAATACTTAGGAATTAATCTCATGAAAGAAGTAAAAGACCTATACAGCGAAAATTATAATACCCTGAAAAAGGAAATTGAAGAGGACCTCAGAAAATGGAAAGACATCCCTTGTTCATGGTTAGGAAGAGCAAACATTGTGAAAATGGCCATTCTCCCAAAATTACTATACAGATTCAACGTAATCCCAATCAAAATACCACTAACATACCTCATAGATCTAAAGAAATCACTCCTAAAATTCATCTGGAAGCAGAAGTGACCTAGAATAACAAAGGCAATTCTAAGTAGCAAAGGCAAGGCAGGAGGCATCACAATCCCTGACTTGAAATTATACTACAAAGCTACTGTAATAAAATCAACATGGTACTGGAATAAAAACAGACCTGAAGATCAATGGAATAGATTGGAACATACAACCACAACCACAAACTCACTCAACCACCTTATCTTTGATAAAGGGGCCCAACATGCTCGATGGAAGAACGAGTCTCTTTAACAAATGGTGCTGGAAAAATTGGCTATCCACATGCAGAAGACTAAAACTAGACCCATGCCTATCACCATGTACTAAACAAAAATCTAAATGGATCAAAGATCTAAATATTAAAACAGAAACACTAAATCTGTTGGAAGACAAAGTAGGTAAAAATCTTGAAGATATAGGGGTAGGTAGAGAATTCATGAACAAGAATCAAACTGCACGGGAAATACTTCCCAGAATCAATAATTGGGACTATATCTTATTAAAGAGTTTATGCATGTTGAAAGAGATTTCCAGCAGAGTGAAAAGAAAACCCACAAATTGGGAAAAAATCTTAATGGACTATCCCTCAGACAAAGGACTTCTGTCTAGAACTTATAAAGAATTAAAAAAAATCAGACCCTCAAAATTTAAAGACCCAATCCAAAAACGGGCATCTGAAGTGAATACACAGTTCTCAGATGAAGAATTACGAATGACAAATAAATATACGAAAAAATGTTCATCATCATTAGTCATGAGAGAAATGCAAATGAAAACCACACTGAGATTCTATCTCACCCCAGAAAGAATGGCCAGGATTAAAAAAAAAAAAAAAAACTACCAACAACAAATGCTGGAGAGGCTGTGGGGATAAAGGAACTCTTCTGTACTTTTGGTGGGAGTGTACACTGGTGCAACCACTGTGGACGTCAGTCTGGAGATTCCTCAAAAAGTTGGGTTTTGAAGTCCCATTTGACCCAGGTATTCCACTTCTAGGCATATTCCCAGAAGAACTGAAAACATCATACCACTGTGATATACGTGCACCCATGTTTATAGCAGCACAATTTGTAATAGCCAGATCTTGGAAACAACCTAAGTGCCCATCAACTGAGGAGTGGATAAAAAAGTTGTGGCATTTTTAACAATGGAGTACTACTTAGCTATAAAGAATGATCACATTGAGATATTTATAAATAAATGGACACAACTTGAGACCATACTCATAAGTGAAATAAACCAAAATCACATGTGTAAATACCATATAGTCTCCCTAGTATGAGTTGGTAAGAGTATATAAGATTTTGTGGTAATCATGATTTCCCATTTCATTGCTTTGAAGCCTTTCAATGTTTTCATTCATTAGTTGGAATAGTTTTAATCTGTTTTGTTTGACTTTATTACACATGATGGTATGAACAGCTGTTCTGCAGAAAACAAAACATTATGGCAGCCATTGCTGATTTAATATCGTCTTGCTTAGAAGTCCTACCATGCTTCTACTCTGCTATTACCATCAGTTCTATCATGTTGTGTCTTACTGGGATTTTAATATATGTGATAGTATAAATAAATATTTTTATTGAAAATGAGATATTATAGTAGCCATTGATGATTCTCTGTCATTCGGTTCAGAATGTCCTGTAATTCTTTCATTCTTTTGAATAGTTTTATACTATTTTTGTTATGTTTGATATTGTTGTATTTGAAACTATGCTCAACTATAGCAGAGAAAGAGATATTTTGATAGCTACTGTTAATGTCTGGTTGTCTTATTGTAAAGTGCTGTGTTGCTTATGTTGTTCTGTTCTGATATGCTTTGTTGTGCCCTGTTTTGTTTTATTCTCTTTAAAATAAAAAAAATAAATAAACAAGATAAGGCAGTACCAAAAAAGTGAATACTGTATAGAATTAATTGCTCAAGGTGGAATTGTATCTCCTAAACATTCTTATGTTGAAGTCTATTATAACCTTCCATCATACAAAGTAGGTTGATTCTATTACCTAATATAACTGATGTCTTTATACAGTGGAGAAAACAACACAGAGACATGAACATTGGGAGATGCCATGTGAACCAGAAGACAGAGATCAGAGTGGCGCACCTATTGTTCAAGAAGCACCAAAGACTGCCAGCAAACCACAGGTTAGAAGAGTGGCTACATCTTTTCCTAATCCTTTCTGAGACAGTCTGGTTTTCCTTCCACTTATTTTAATATGGGACATCTAACTTTCAGAAATGTGGGGCAATAATTTTCTGTTGTTTAAGCCATACAGTTTGTAGTACATTGTTAAAGCGGCCCTAGCAAATTGTCAACAAAATAGAGGTCTTTGATACTTACTAGATGTTTATCTGTCTATTTAAACCCTTAAAAAGTTCATTCTTTAATCTTTTTATCTTTCAGTAGACAGGAAATATAAGTGTAAAAATGCTCTTACACCAAATGCTTAAAAATGAGCCACTGTGTATTAAAAACCATGTAAAGATGATAACATTCAATTGTATGTCTGAATTACTAAAACAAACACTGCACTATAGAATAAATGTGAAGAGATCTGAACACAAATGACTTCCAAGAAACATATGAGATTTAGTGATGCTCAATCATTTCTTCTTTATATCATCATAAATATCATGCTTTAAAAATAATTATCAAAAGCAGAACACTTACCTTTGGTTTCTACACTTGTAAGAGTAGTCATTTTTTTCTTAATAAAAATGCACACCAAAACGTACACAGAAAAACCTAGAAATGTATAATGAAAGAATTAACACCTTCAACGAATGCCTCTACTTCAAAAGTTATGATATTTTAATTGCTCCTACCTTTAGTACATATGCATTTAGAAAGGGAAGTGTCCTTTATATTCTCTTCTCACAGGTGGTACTGTTAACTCTACCAAGTGTCTCAAAAAAAATGAGACATGATTTACTTTTAAATGTTTTGTTTCACCATCCTTACCACTACATTCTAAGTTGTCAGGGGTGTATCTTGAATTTCAGTTCAGAAATAACACTTAAGTTACTGTAGGGGCTTATATCACTGCTAAAGTGATAAGAATTTAAAAGTAATAACTATTAGGAAACACTGACTGACAATTTGCTCTCTATATATCAGAGAGGAGCTCCTGTTTAGATGTTTAATGGGACAAAATATTATTGAAAATAACTTAATTTGTACTTTTGGTAATAAAACTAAAATGGTAAATGAGAAGGAGACGAGATGGAAGGAGGGGGTAAGGAGGGGAAAAGACAGGTACAAAGGTTTAACCTGTGTTATGTACATGTATTAAGTCCCCACGATGAATGTAATCACTATGTACTGCAACTATGTACAAATAAAAATATAAAAAACTAAGGTGGTATAGTTTCTAAGAGTGAACAGAGAGTCATCCACTGAACATACACTTTCAGAATTGTTTGCACGACCTTACAGGGCTGACTCAGGATTCCCGGAGGACTAGGCAAGGAAGGCGATACAGAAATACGATGGGTTGTCCACTGCAGGAAAACTGGCTTCACCACGAAACAGTGATCATTCTGTGTCTCCACTCGGTTCAGCACGCAGTCCCGGTGACTCACTTCCTAAACACTCACAGATCCTCCTTCACCTGTGGTTTCTGGCTTTGAAAACAGGTGCCCAGTCCCAAGACACGCCCCCACGGGGTTGGAGGATGCTGGCGCTACGTCCCAGCACAGCGAAGTGGGTCCCAAACCTCCAAGTGAAGAGGAGGGGTCGTCTGGGTTTCTCTCCGCTGGGGACAGGGGAGAGAACCGGCCAGCCTGTCAACCTTCGCCGTCTTGGAAAGCCGGATTGAATGTCTCTGTCTGAAAAAGCCTTCCCCGAACGATCTTTCCCTAAATCCAAAGATAATGGCCAACAAACTCCAGCCCAGACCTCCGTCCACTCCTTTCCAACACCGCCTCCCCTGAGTTTAGAAACCCCTTCAGGATTTACCTGTAAGATTCTTATTCGCCCTGTTTCCGTCGGCTTCCTTCACGGGCTCTGCGACTCGTTGTCACCTGGTGGATTCCGCCTGGTCCTCGCCTACCCTGAAGCTGACACGCCCAGGGCTTCCGGATACCTAGCCGCTCGCTCTCTATGGTCACTTCCGGTTCCTCGGGGTTTCGTTTCCGGAACACTGTTCCCAAACGGGAAGACGTATGTTCTGTGGGGTGTTTAAACTCGAATGACACAGAACACACGTGTAGTGCCTTAGCAAGTGAGTGAACAGATACCTATTTAAACATTTTTAAAACAGCAATATTTGGAGGCGTCCCGCCTATCCGTTTACATTTCCGGGTCATCTGTCAACATAACGGAAGTAGAGAAACTGGTATGAGGAAGGCGGTGTCCTGTAGCCCCAGGCGACAACGAGACTAGGCGGGTCTGCAGAATGAATGGGCGGATCTGAAGTGACTCTCAGCCACTGGAGACCAAGGGGTGGTGAGACGGCGTGGCCATCAGTGTGCAGCCGCAGGCGGAGCTCGGTTGCCAGAGTAACTAAAGCACTTTGCTGGCGGCTTTGTCTAGGTACCTCGGTCCCGGTGCTGAGATCCTGAAACCATGGTGAGTGCTGGTGGTGAGACCGGCAGGGCGCCCTGGGTCCCAGGTTACTCCGAGTTCCAGGTCTCGGAGCGATGGGCACCCGGAGGCACCAGGATCCTTCTGCCGGTCACCCTTTCTCTGTGATCTTTCTCTCCCTGGCTCTGGCTGTCCACGTTGGTGCTACTCAGCCTCGAGAGCAGTTTAACAGAAACTAAAGGAGTAAGACATGGAGTCTGAGAACCTAAAATGACACATTATTCCGAATAAGCCAAATGTTTGCATTGTTCATCTTTTGCATTCTTTTCGTGTTTTCATTAAGACCAAGTGGCGATATGTAAGTGACTGTCTCCACAGTAGATCTTGGGGTCTTTGTCCCCCTGAGTGGTGGACCAATCTCTCACCCCGAGTAAGGGTCATTTATCAATAGAGAAATGTTGGCTCAGCTCACATCTAGTCAATTGATTACCTTCTGGGTCCGTGATGTATACCCCTTACTCGGACCTCAGTACTGAGAATAGAATTTAGAGGCGTTCACCACTGAGGTACTTCTCCAGGCCTCTATTTTATATTTTGAGACAGGGTCGGGTGACACTTAAACTTCGAATCTTATTGCCTCACACTTTTGAGTAGTCTCTGGAACCTGCTTTTTAACAGGAATGTCTCAGTATCACACAAAACTTCTGGAATTCACTTGCTTGAGATATCATAACCAGAAATTCTGAAGGAATTGAAATGGGACTCTTTGTTTATATTTTTAGTAAGCCTGTTAAGCGATTTTAATGCACTCATTAAGAACATCAAGGTTCTTGTTAATTTATGGAATCACCTTATCTTTTCAACACTAAAGTTAATAGACTGGAGAATAGCAAGATCAGTGCTCTCGGATGGGTATAGCTATTAATTTAGAAGTAGAGACTGTATCCACCACCCTTTCATTCCCATTACTGCTTTGATAATTTTTGTTGTTGTTACCTCAGTCTGTCCCTGTCTATTTCCTGTAGAGGTCTTTTCAAACCTCACTTTGTATACCCTGTCCCCTCCCCTCTACTCCCCCCCCAGCAGATGACAGTAAAATAGTTATTATGTCCCAATTTACACATTGATCAATATTTTTATACTTTAGTTTCGTGTTTCCAATGTAAAGAGTTGTTTAAGAATATTCCATCCATCTTTACTCTTGATCTCATTTGCTCCCAGATATTTTGCTTCCAGTTTTTTTGTTTCTTCTGCTTTCATGCCTTTTCTCTCTACTTTCTTCTCAGTGCTCAAGTGATTCATTTTACAAAAATTAAATAAAACAAAAGCATGTCATCATCCTTGTTCAGTTTTTGCCCAATCCAGTCTTTCAGTAAACTACTTGAAATCACAGTCTTTTTTATGTGTATCAACTTCTACCCCACTTTTTTCATCTTCAAAAGTCTGTTATCTGGCTTTCTCTCAGTGGTAGAATACTTGCCTAGCATGTGAGATGCCCTGGGTTCAATCCCCAATACTGCAAACAATGAAACAACAAAAAGCTAGTATCTTCCATGAAATTACTGATAAATTTCAGAGAACTTTGTAAGGGTCTGAAGTTTATGGTCATTCATTTCTTGTTTCACTGGTTTTGCCTGAGTTTTACATGGCCAACGAGCTCCAGCGGCTTAACTCATTGATAACTTTATTTTATTTACAGTTATTAGCACATGTTAATTGTACAAGATAAGGGGTCCCATTGTGACATTATCATACATGCATGTAGCGTGATTTGATCATAACCACTCATCCTTATGGCCCTCTTTCAGCTATCTTCTCTTCTTCCCTTTTTCACTTCCCCTTTGCTAATAGTCTCCTTTCTACTTTCTTCTATAATCCTTCTCTTCTTCTCAAAAAGGGTTGACTGCACATTCTTTTTATTTTTGTCACTTCATACAGCATATCTTTCATACTATACTTGCCTCATTATTTGCTTATAGATCTGTAACCCTATTAAACTGTGAACTGTTACAGGAATGTTTGTTTATGTTGTGTACTTCTACTGCTTAGATTATGTTAGGTATTCAACTGTTTGCTGAATGAATAGAATAAGAAAAAACATGTGGTAAATGGCCTGAGAGAATTCAAGCTGAGGAGATTGGCAGGCAGACTCCTCATTAATCAGAGAGTCATGAAAAAGTTATCATGAAGTAAATGGAATAGAATTGCAATAGTTAGAAATTACTGACCTGTACAATGGCATGAGGAGGCAAAATCACGTGTGATAAATGCTGATTGTATGTGTGTTGTGTGTATGTGTATCTATTATATACTTTGCCACTCGGACTTCCCAGCAATGCTAAGTACAGTGAACTCCTTCTCTGTCTCCCTTACTTTATTTATTTATTTATTTATTTATTTATTTATTTTAAATATAGTCCCTTCCTGCTCTCTTTTAGCATTTTCCTGGCTGTGATTTCTGGTGGTGACTCTTTCAAATTGGGCTGTCCTTGAAGATTCTTCTGAGTAAGGGACTTTTGTATGGAGACCTTAGTGATATAAAGTACAAAGATCTGAGAGTGTTTCAGGCAATATGACCAAGATCAAAAGCCCCAGGACAGAAAAGAGTGCCATGTGCTTTAGAAATTTACTGTTGAATGTGGGAAAGAATAACAGTCCTTAGGATGTGGGTGAATTTGTTTGATCTTTTGTCTGTGCAAGGTGTCTTCCACACAGTTGCAAGGTATCTGATCTTCTAGTGGCTCCTTCAAAGACCTGGCCTCGTCTGACTGCCTGTAATATTTCTACCTAACTCAGTTGCCTGTAACATTACGTCCAGGCCATCATATCGAAAACATTCTTGAGTTGTCATAAGAAGTCTACACGTAGGGTTTTGGGAACTGTTCTCACCATGTGTCCTGGGATTTTGTAATTAACAGGTCTCATCTACTTAACCCAGACAGTTTGGCATGCCCTAGCCTCCTGCCTGATAATTAAGTTGCAGTTGTTATCTCTGTTGACTCATCTTGTATATCTTGTCTTCCTTATATTTCTCTTGATTTTGTGGTCCTAGGAATTGTGTCCAGGGCTTTTTGTACTGTGCTACATCCACAGAACTTTTTTATTTGTTATTTTGAGACAGGATTTTAGTAAATCACTGGATTTTACTGCACTTGAACTTATGATCCTCTTCCCTTAGGCTCCTGGAGTGCTAGGATTACAGATGTGCACCCAGTTTATATTTCTTTGTTCTTTAAATGTGTTTCCATATGCACACATAGGACACTAGGACAGCTTTGTTCTTTAAATGTGTTTCCATATGCACACATAGTGACTCTAGGACAGCTTGATATACGTAAACTTAAATTTTATCTTCATTTTCCATAGCTCCAATATATACCAGTTAAATATGTACACGTTATATATATTTATTTTATTTAGTGTATATACTTGTAAGTATGTTTATTCTGTTGTACAAATATAGGAAGATGACTGTTGTGGTTTAAATCTAAAGTGTCCTTCAGAAGTCTCGTATGTTCAGAGGTGGGGCTTTTGTTAGGTGATTGGGTTATGATGGTGCTATATTCATCAGATTAATCCATTGATGAGTTAATAGCTGAATGTGCTGTTAAAAAGTGGGGATTGGTCAGAAGAGTTGGGTTACAGGGTGCTTGGCCTGGAAGGGCACATTCTTGACCTTGGCTCTTTCTTTCTTTCTCTGCTTCCTGGCTGCCAAGAGCAGTATTCTTATACTATGACCTTCCTTCCTCTACACCACATCTGTCTCAGAGCCAGCTCATCATGGACTGAACTGTCTGAAAACCACGAGTGAAATAAACCTTTCTATAGAGAGCCTTTCCTGGATCTTGTCTCAGTCCAGGATGTTTATATTTGTAATCCCATCGAAAGTTACTGGAATTCTAGTGAGTTAATTCCAGTCTGCCACTTCCAGTGCAAAACATAGTGAGAAGAAAGATACTAAGACATATTTGTGGTTATGGGGAGCCAAGGGAGCCCTAAATCCAGCAAAGATGGTGGTTTAACAGAGCAAAGGCCCCCACCCAGGGCCCAACCCAAACTTTATTAATTTGTGAAGAAGGGAGTGGCTTGAGGACAAGTGACTGTGAGAAAGGTGGGAATTCAATTCCTTCATATTCCCCTAATCTTCCCTTTTGGAAAGAGCATGTTTACCCTGTGCTATCAAATGTTAGAAATTTTTAGCCTTTTTTTTGAGTTTAACAGGGGCTTGCAGATAAGCATTTGCTTTGAATCACAGAGGAGTCTTTGAACTTGCAATTTTTAATAGTGCTGGAACTGTTAAGATTTTGGTGACTCTCAGAAATGGACAAAATACATTTTACATAGTGAGATGGACATGAACCATTTGGAGGCCAGAGGTGAAATATTATAGTTTAAATTTAAAATGCCACCCTCAAGTCTCAGGTGTGCAGAGATGGGGCTCGTAAAAGATGCTGCACTCATCCGTGGATTGCTGTTAGGAGGCAGGGTCTGGTCAGATGAAGTGGGTCGCTGGGGACGTGACCTGGCTCCTCATCTGTCAGTCTCAGCTTTTTAGCTGCCAGCATTTGAGTAGCTTTTACTTGTCGTGCCCTTTCACTGTGCTATTTCTGCTTTGATGGCTGTCAACCATAGACTAAAACTGAGCAAAAGTAAACTTTTCATACTTTAAGTTGTTGATGTAAATTATTTTATCCCAATAAAAAGGCGACTAATAAAATTAGTCACTTTTGCAAGTTTGAACATACAGAAGTGAAACAAATTAAATTCATATATACTAAAACAACCTGTATAAAATCATTATTAATATTTTGGTAAAATATTTCAGTCATGTAAGTATTTATTTTAATGTGAGCCTACTGTATAGAGATAGTGTTTATAGACTTGCTTTTTTTTCCCACTTAATATGTCTGTACATTTTTCCAGATAAGTTTTAAGAATTGTGTCTAGGTGCCAGGGATTTAGCTTATTGGCACAAGTGCCTGCCTGGCAAGCGCAAGGTTGTAAGTTCAATCCCCAATACAAAAAAAAAAAAAAGAATTGTGTCTAATTTTTCAAATACTCTGATTTAAATGACCCATTCATTAAGTTGTCAACACCATAAATGACACATATTTGCACACATCTATCATTATTTCCTTACAATAAATTACAAAGATAATAATTGGGTGAGATGCCATGTGGATTTTTAATGCCATGTGGGTTTTGCTATGCACTGCCAAATTACCATCAGAAAAGTTTTAGCAAATTATACCCTGCTGGCAGTGTGCTAGGGTACCTGTTTCTCTTAAACTCAAAAATTACATGTATATATATCTAACAATATGTTTGAACTTGCAATAAAAACGTCATTTGCTTTTCTGAGAATACTGAGAAGGATTATGAATCATTGTATGTTCTGTAGGTAAATGGCACTATTAGTACTTATACCATTTCTCTGCGATTATTTTGTATCTCATAAATCATTAACATGTAAAACGTATTGTCTGCTTATAATGAAGAAGCTAAAACTGGCCTTTATTATTCATAGGCAAATTATTGTGTCTTCTCTTGTCTCTCTGTTTTGAAGAAGCAGGCTTTTGTAGTAGAAAAGGACTTACATAACTAAAATTTTTAACCTTTATTTCAGTCTTGGTGTTAGCCCTTAAGCACTATGTATTATATAATCTTTCTGGGTAATTCTTTACCCATCCATAAAATGGGAATAATATTTTTTGCTCAGATTACCTTAAAGCATTTTTGTGACAATCAAACAAGGTGATGTATACGAAAGTAATTTATAAACTGCAATCTATCGTACACATGAAATATGTTCATATTTATCACATTGCTGCAAATAGTTGGGGCAATGGAAGGAGATTAAAATCTAAAACAAGTTCCAGAAATAAATGTTTGAGATTAGTTGTGTTATTATTCAATCATTTTCCTCAGTTTCTCCTATAGATTTATTTTACTAATGGCAGCAATAAAAAGCCAGAGAAAAGGGAGAAGAGAATGGGAAATGGCAGTAATAAGTCTTGAGTTCAATTTCTACAACTCTCTTATAGTTTTTGGGAAAGCTAAACAAGCCTGATGTATTTAGTAGGTGTTACGTTGAGATCCATGAATTTCTACTCAATTTAAATAGGCTAGTTGGGAACACTTACTTTTATTGTCGATAGTCTTGAGATTTTGTTATTTAATAATTTGATTGTGAAAGTGCAATAAGAATGTTCAGACTCAATCTTGCTACTTAGGTTTAGAAATATGACTTTGGAAAAACTGAGAATTTCTCCAGCTAGTGGCAAGTACAGTTCTATTATTTATGTTACCCATCTTGTTTTTTAAGTAACTTGTTGAATTTTACTGTACATCCCACATTTCTATAATGTTAATATTTATATATGTTAAATATCTGAATATTTCTAGTAATTAAAAAACAGTAAACTAGGTATAGTGGTTCACCCCTAAAACCCTAGGATTCTGGGAGGCAAAGGTAGGAAGATTGTAAGATTGAGCCTGGCGTGGCCTGTTTAGCCACTTAGAAAGATCCTGTCTCAAACAAAACCAAAACCAAAAAAATACAGCAGGGAATATAACTCGGTGGGAAGGCTCTGGCTTCAATCCCCAATACTTCCCTCCCATAAAAGTTATGTTTTATATCCAAGGGAGGATGACTTCTATAATAATAGTCACTCTTTTCTTAGCATTTCTACATTTCAAGATAATAATGGCTTTAAGACTTTTTTCTTCTTTCATTACCCTTCACACAGAGGTCGAGGAATGCATCACTGAAGCACAATTAAATTTGAAATACTAAGCATTTAGATTAGGACAGAGACTCTTGAATTTATGTTTCTGCTTTGCTGTTGGCTTCTTCCAATATGCCATACACTGAGATGCAAATGTGAATCTCTCTTTAAAGAGATCACAGAGGTGAAGGAAGAAAGGGAGAAAGAGAGATATATGCTTTATTAACATTGTAAGATGTAACTTAGATAATAAATTCAATTTCTTCACTTGTAAAATTTGTGGAATTTATAAAATTTCTTCATTTATAGAAGGAGAGAGAGCTATGGAGTAAGGGTACAGGGAAGAAAGACTAATTACCATGAGGGAATATTAATTTAAATTTAATTGTTAGTTGATTTTACAGCTTTTTCTGTGCTGTTTTTCAATCACTGAACTTCAGGTTATTTTTAATGTATGAATATGTATAAACCTAAAATTAAACTTATGTATATTAATGTCAACATCGATTCCCTAAATTTACCAGCAGACATTTGGATGCAGTGGGAAACCATGCCTCTGTGATTCTTCCTTCAGGGCTCTGCCTAATGCCCTGTACAGCAAAGTGCTTAACAGAATCTTTTTCTTTTCCTTTAAAAATTTTTGCTTATTGACCCAGACAGACGTCCCTTTGGGTAAGTTTTCAGGTGGCACAAAAATACATACTTTGTGTCTATTGGGAAGAACTGGTGTTTTTATTATTAGTTCTTTCTTTCTTTCTTTCTCTTTTTCTTTTTCTTTTTTCTGAATGGGAGCTCATTACATTGCCCTCATTGGCCTCAAACTCCTGGCTCAAGTGATCTTTCTGCCTCAGTCTCCCGCATACTGGGGATTACAAGCACAGATCACCACACTTGGCTAATTTAACCAGTAAGGAGCCTTTTTGGTTTAGCATTCTGAGATACACATTTTGCAAGTTTGTATTTTGTTTTCAGATTTCCATGTACTTCAGCCACACTTACTGTTCCATTTGCTGGAAATGCTCCTTCACTTCCTTTAGACCTATGCTCAAATGACGACTCATCAGAGAGGACTCTAAGGTAGCACCTGCAGCTGCTCTCTGTTCCTCTACCCTTTCTACCTTGACTTTTTTTTTACTTTAGTGCCTCACATAAGTATTATAAAGCTGCAATTACTTTTAACGATAGTGTCTCACATTACTATGTCTTCAATTTTAAAAAGACATTTAGGCATCTTAACTAATCCACAGTGTCCTTTGAAGGTAGGCATCTAGGAAAGAAGGATATCCAAAGTGAAGAGAGAGAGAACGAGGAAGAAATCTAGGACAGAGAGGGACAGAGAGAGGCATCACATTCTGGGATAGAAAAGAGAAACATCCAAGCTTTGACCCTGACTGCTCCCGTCTGAGGTTCCTGTCCTGGTCAGGATCCCTGCTGCCCTTCCCACAGGCCTGGTCTCCTCTGAACGCTAGTGAACGGTCTCCTCTGAGATGTTCTCATGTCCTGCCCTCAGGTCTCAGAAGGACCCAGCATTGCACCAAGGACAGTGGGCACCCTGAGAGCAGGGTTTCTTTCTTCTTGTTCTTTGTTTTCCTGGCTGACTCATGGAGACCCTAGTCACAGTTTGTCTAAACGACTGTTCTAATTAATGTTCCAATATGTGAGCAGCTAAATTCTTATGAATACTGACAAAAATATCTGTAACCTTAAAAGAGATTTAAATGAAAAGAAACTTAATTTTGGAAGATTTTTAGTTAAGGATCTTGATGAATTAACCCAAGAATAAAAACTGTTTCTTCTTCATATCTATAACATGCTCCCCAGGTTAAGCCCTTTTCTATGTTACAAGGAAAATATTATCGAAACAGTTTAATAGCATTTAAAAGTCATTGTCTTTAACAATTTAACACAATTTTATAATATAATTTATTAAGTGTTTGAAAGTAGGTGAAGAGAATTCTCCAAATAGCACTTGTCTTCTATGAGAGTGGATATTTGAACTCAATAATTTTATCAGTGGCTAAAAAATACAACTTTAAAATTATTTGGGGCTCATTAGGAGAATGGGAAAAAAAGAATTCAGATTAGGTCTTTTTTTATGTGCTGCTGGGGATTGGACTGAGGTCTTCATATGCACTAGCTGCATCCTCAGCCCTAGCTAGGTCTTTTTCTTTTTTATTTATGCAAGGGAATGCAGAGAAATGAAATTGTTGATTTGGTACATACTACCTTTTCATTGAAATGTTTAAAATTCTAGTGAATTGAAGGAATATATCTAAATCAAAATGAAACCTACTAACTTATTAATCAGTATGGGAAGTTTTTTCTTAATAGTTAACATCTGATACTCATGCTTGCTGTATGTCATGTTATACAGCAAACAGTCTCAGTTTTAAAAACATTTAACATTATGCTGCTAGACAGCGGTAAGATCTGGATTTGAACCTCTTTGGCACAAAAGCTTGTGCTCTTTCTAGGCCATCACAATTTGGGCCAAGATTTTTTTACAATTTTTAAAAAGTTTTTAGGAGTAACTCTTCTGCTTTGAATGTAGCTATCTATACAGAGTAGAGTTTTAACTTTCTTCCTGAAAACCTTCATTTTTTAGGGAACATAAAGTGAAATTTTTTTTTCAGAAATTCATAACTCATATTATGACTACTCCATTAGGGCCTTTGCAAATATATTATGAGATAATATATAAGTACAGAGCCAGCCTTGAGGATGGGTGTTTAGAAAATGGCAGGGAGCCTAACTGTGTCGAAATCCTCATTGAACATTAGGTGGCACTGTTTCATCACTGAATGCATCCTTTCAGCAAGCTACTCTTTATAGGCTTCTTTAGTTGCTTATTAATTTTAGTCACATTGGTGTGGTATTCAAATGTTATTCATCTGAGAATCATAGATGATTGTAAGTGTGCACGACAATACTTGGCTTATCAAGTGTGTACTTTTAAAGTGCTTGTCAGAGAAGCCATACTTATCCAAAAAGAAAGAAAAAAAAAGTAATTTGTCATATTTTTTCTGGAAATATAAATAAACAGATACAAATAGATATTGGAATTTTTGAATACTGAAGAGTGAGTTTTTGTAATTTTAGCAAGATCAGCCACTTCAGCTATTTATTTGCTCCTTTAGATCTTTATTTTGGTGTTTATTATTATTTATTTTAAAAAAATGTTTCAGAACTAGAAACATCACTAAGGACTTTCAAAACAAATAAATGATATACCTACTACCTTCCAGAAGCTTGTAATTTGGCAAGAGAGTGAACTTGTATTGCAAAAAGCTCTGATAATGATCTAGGTTGTACTGTGGGAACATCAGTCTGACCTATGAGGAAACAAAGGTCCTATTAGACTGTGCTGCCTAACAAGTCATGTAACTTTCGTCAAGTCACCCAACTTATCATAGCTTTTGTTTCCTTGTTCTTAACATCCCTTTGATCTCAGACTTCTGTGAAAATCAAATTGCAAGTACCGAAATATTAACCGGGTAGGATTGGCCTGGGAAGACTACACAATAATTGTGTTTGCTTTGCTAAAGCAAAGTTCAACCTTGCTTTTCAAGATGTTTCTTGTAATACAGAGTGTGTGATGTTGTTTTTGCACCTGGCAGTGATCCGCGGAAGTCAGGAGGGATTTTTTTTGAGGATACATAGAAGCCATACAGAAAAAGTTTTAAAAAGCCCATTCTGAATAGATGGATCTGGAGGTCATCATGTTAAGTACAATAAGCCAATACTCAGGAAGACAAATATTGCACGTTTTCCTTAATATGTGAAATCCTAAAAAAAAGACAGCATAAAAGTAGAGAAAGACTAGTATTAGATAAGGGATAGCTTAAGGGGGTTAGTGGGGGAATTGATATGATCAAAATATATTAATATATATGAATGAAAATACCATATTGAACCCTAATACTCTATAAAATTAATAGGCACAAATAAAAATACATTTTAAAAGCCCTTGTTTGATACACTGCCTGATTTACACTTACACTGTGGAAATGGTTCTTTGGCATTTTATAGTCTTCCCTTTTGAAAAATTCAGCAAGATGGAAGTTGAAAGTGCATTATTAAGCACCACTGTTGGGGAAATGCATGACTTTGTGTTGTTTATTGTAGCACTGAGTCTTGTCTGTAAAGATCAATATTGTATTGTAATTCAGAGATGTCATCTTGAAATAACATCTTTACAAAGAAAACACATGTGGAAATAAATAGGTGGAATCTTCATTTTCAACATGATATTTTTCCAAAAGATTTAAGACACTGTCTTTAAACATTTTTAATGTATGTGTTGCTGAAGTGAGTCCTTAGACATTTTTTGAGCTAAAAATGATTGTAACAATTTGACTTAGTTGTTAAGGAATTTAAATAGAACAGAATAGTTACACTTAGTAATTTGCCTACCTTTTCCTCATGTACTTTCTGTTACTGAGAAATGTTAAGCTGGAGTTCGCAAATGAGATTTTCCACGTGAAGACCTTTTGTACTTGAGTTCACCTTCTATTTGCCGTTAGCAGGTAGATTTAGGAAGAAGGAATAACCCTTTGAGAAAACTCTGGCCAACCCAAAACCAGTTCTGGGCATCCTAAAATAGGGTAGTATTTGACCCAATTCAATGTAAGAAAATACTAGGTCTTTGAAAGAAGCCCAGGCGGAAGACTCTCTGTAAAGGATAAATATCACAAGCTACTGTTTAAACTCTAGCCTGAGATAATGAGAAAACTATAAACCTTTGGTCATTGTAATGTCCATTCTATTATACATATCATGGGATGTTTAAGTAACGCAGTAGGAATTTGCTGTGCTTTTTGCCTACTATGTCTGGTAATACATTTTTAATGGTTCGCTATATTCTTGGAAAGTTCAAGGCAAAATGGAGTTTGTTCTTTGGAAACTACTTTTCACTTGCCCTTCCTGGAAGCAGCTGGCCTGAGGTGGCAGGTTCTCAGCCACAGGTGACTTCTGTTACAGCCTTGTATATTCAGAGTGATTGTAGGTACATGGAGATGCAGACTAAAGTTTAGAAACCTGCTAAACTGTAATCATTTTTGTCCATGTAATTCACTCCAAAATGTCCATGAAGCCGCACAGAAGCAGATAATCTATTTAAAATAGAGTTCACACAGTTCTTGATTCTTTATGAAAAAATAATAAACATTTCATTACAAAGTAATAAGAGAATAAGCACAGTTAATGTACTGTGTATCATAGTTATAAAAGTAGTTGCTGAGAGTACAAGACATAGACAAAAAGACTCTTCTAAAGAAGACACAGATAATAGTACAAGACTTTCTTTTCAATGAGCTAAAAGAAACTAGTAGTATAAATAAAACAAATTTACAAATTTGGAAAATCAGATTTCTAGTAGATGAAGATACTGCCTCATGATATATTGTATAAACCCTTTTTAGTATGAGTTAAGCAAAGGAGTACTTATATATGAACAAGAACGTTTCATTGCATACTGTGAGGTAGCTTTTCCTGAAATAGAGCATTACAAAATACAGTGTATGTTTTTTCAGTGCATTGTTAGAATGACAAGTCTGATAGCTGTGGCCTGACTTTCATTGTTATGTTGCTTTTTATGATGAGATTTGTTTTAATAGAGGGTTAAGTTAAAAGGATTTAGTTGCCAGTTCTGGAGATCCACCAAATGTCAGGACATGTAGCCTGCTTTGCATGTAGCCCCTATTTTTCCTAGGGGTCCTCTTTACCACTGCTGAGGAGGAGGACTAGGGAGCGGGAGATCTGGAGGGGAACTGCCTGATTCATCCCTGATTATAAGCTGTGTAATGTTGGGCAAGTTTCTTTACTTACCCGAACCTCAGTTTCATCATGTGAAAAATTGAATGAATGATACCTTCTCCCCTTTAATGTTCTTAGGATAAAATACAGAAATGTTTGTGTTTAGCAAACAGCAAATGCTTGATAGAAAGGGCTAGTTCTTGACCTTCATTTTTCTTCTAATACTGAATTGTAATGAATTGTTTCTGTGTGTGGGCTATTTGTTACTGAATTCCTACTTGGACATTGCTTCTTTGTGCAGAATTTATCACAGAACAAGGCACAAGATAAGCAGTTAAAAATACTCTTAGAATGAGTGAGTAGATAAATGGAGATCAGGTGTGGTCTGTTTTTGAAGTAAAAGATAAGACTGACATTGATTTTTTTATAGAAAAGAAAGATGGACAGAAAGTAAATATGTAAATCACTCTTTAAAACTATTGTAATCTCATATTCCTATTAGAGCATAATAGAATGTCTTTCCTGCATTCATAAATGTGTGCTTAGTTGTAATTTCCATGTGACTATGTTAATGTATTACACATACTATAAATCATATATAACAATAGAAACTTTAATCGTTAAGATAAAAATAAATAGAAATCAAAGTATTGATTTTCTACCTGCCTCCCAGAGATTCAGGACTTCAGAGAGTGTTGGTATCAAAAAGGTCTTTTGGTCAGACTTGATTTTAAGTTGTAGTCCTGGATTTTAATGAGTTACTTATGTAACTTAATCTCCCAGTAACTTGGTTTCTCATTTTGGAAAATAACAACCTACTAAGAGTGTTGTTAAAAAGACTTCAGCGATAGTATGTGGTAAAGAACTTATTAGAGTACTTTGTACATAGTAAGAGCTCAATAAATGTTAGATACTATAACAATACTACTACTAATCAATTATAGTTGTTATTAATATTGTTGGGAAATACATTTTTGGGAATTTTTTCATGAGATTGTTGTCTTTTGATTATTTTAATATTCTTAAATCATCAGTTCTGTTCTCTTATTTAAATACTAGTCTCAGAGCCCCAAATGTTACTGTAATTATTAAAAATTGTGACTTGACACAGGCTCAAACATAAGAATTTGTGCCTCCAAAATCTATAAGCTTATCTGTAACATCATTTTTATGTTTAAAAAGATCATTTTTTAAAAAATTCATTTTGTCTTGAAAATACCTCCCCTATATAGCTTTTCTCTGTCATTGACTTATTACTACTTACTTAAAAAAATCTTTTTTAACCTCTCATTCTTTCTGTTTTCCTTTTTAGGCCTGAATTAAAACAGTTGCTTGGTCTGTTATTTGGGCTCCTTTGAACTCTTTCTTGTCTTAGTCACCTGCCCATCACCCATCTATCCATTCATTATATTAGTGTAGTGGATTAGCTAATGGTCAACTTGTAACTCTCAACTGAACTGAAGCAGGTGGTGCTGGGTGTGGAAGGCCCACTTGAGGACTGTCCAACAGCATAAAAACAAATCTGGAGGGGAAGATGGAATGCTGTTGATTCTTCTGTAGAAGCTTGTCATGCTAGTTTTCCTGGTGCAAACTTGACTGTTCTCATTGTTGGAGAATCTCACTCAGGTCCTCGCTGTTGCTAGGGATGGCTGCAGTTCTCTTCAGGGGAGCTCTGGTCCTTACCTTGAGCATTGCTTCCTGGCTCCAGGGCAGATCCCTCAGCCTGCTGGCACAGATCCTTCTTGCCACTGATGCACTTTCCAGCTTCCACCAGTGACCTTTGGGCCTTCCCAGTGCAGATCCTTGATACAGACTCACATGAGATATTGTCATGGGATCTTGGCCTCTAGCCGGACTCGTAGAGGACATTTCCATATGCTCTAAGTCTTCACCTGAGTGCAGAACAATGTGCAGAACATTGGTGTGGGATCCAGGCCCTCAGCTGGATTCTTTGAGTCTGTAGTGCGTGACAGGTCTCTTGCACTTTTCTTCATTTGACTCTTTGGGTGAATATTATAATAATAATAATATTATAATATTATAAATAACAGCATAAAATATTATATGTAATAATATCCTAAATTCTATTATTGTATATTAATATAATATAATATTATATATCATTATGTTGCATTGTATATTGCTATACATTATTATGTAACTATATGTTATATAATATACATTATGTTATATAATATATAGCATATGTTATATACAATATATTGTATATTTTATATTGTATATATTATATTGTATATTATATAACATAATATTATAAATATATTGTATGTATTATGTGCAATATTATATATAATATAATATTATAATAATGATATTATAAATTATGTGTCCTGTATTAAGTCTTCCCTTGCAAACCCCGGCTACAACAACTGGAAAACAGTTATTGAACACCTAGTTTTCCAGATTCTTTTCTGGACCCCAGGTATATGGTCCTTGCCCTCAAGGGCTCACATACCTATTAAGATGGATATCATTAGTATTAATTTATGATCATGTTTCACTACTTAGAATGTTTAGTGACTCAGTGGTGCACTATTTTTGTTTTGGTTTCACAATTTAAACATATATTTTATCAAGCTCTGTCTATTCTTTTAAAGCTCTATCCTTGTGCCAGTGCTAGAATCTTGTGGCTGTTGTCCTGAGGACCATGTAGACTGCTCTGTTTCAAATGTGCCTGGTTTTGGATTACACAGCCTATCTGAATTATTTTTGTAATGTGTTTTTGCCATTGTTCATGCATATCGGCTTTTTATTGGTTCATTTGGAATGTGTGTATAGTTCCTCAGGACTGAGATCATTATTTTGACCTGTGCGTATCTTCCTTCTGCCTTCCCAAACCCAGGATTAAATCTGGAAAGGTACTTATTTTATTCCCTCATCAATACTGTCTAAATAGTCAACTGAAGATCATCCCCGTGAAGGGAACCCTCATGGTGAGCATATTTCATAGACTTTTTGTCATATTATTGAAAACAGGAAGTCTGATGTTGAATTTTTAGTAATCAAAAGGGAGGAGCAAGGTGTAATACCTCTGGCATGCGTGCTTTTTGCCTCTCCCACCACGTCTGTCCTTAAAGGTCAAGGGTGCCCTGCTTTTATCCTAAAGGGATGGTCTGAATAGAAACTTACTACTATTTTGTTTACACATTGGTTAAACTTATTTGATTATAAAAAAAGGAAAAAGAGGTATGATAGAAAAATATAGTTTTAATTTTTAAAACTACCATAACAGACACAGTACCATGAATCCCCTGAGAATACTGTGCTTCACTTGAAACATACTTATCCCATCATTCTTGCCACTTTCTGAGGCAGTTCTGGAAGTTCTCTTTCATGAGTGTCTTAAGTTGCGCTGTCCTGGCTGCCATGATGGCTGAATAAATCCCAGACATGTATCTTTCATAGTCCTTTTGATTTTGGGGATAACCAAACTTGGTAAGTAGGTGAGGACACACTATGTTTTTATGAGTCTGTCTTTCTGTTGGACTGTACATGGAAGCAGCATTCACCACACTTTTGATCATACCTTGTGAAGATGCTTAGGAAAGAGGACTTCAACAACTGCTTCAGAAAGTGTCAAGAATGATGGGATAACTGATTGAAGCAAGGGGGACTATCTTGAGGAAGATTACTAGCAATGTCTCTTTTAATATAGTCATTTAAAAATTTAACATTCACTATACAGTTTGATTATCCTTCATATATGATTTAGCTGATGATATTAAAATAATTCCTGGCCAGGTGTGGTGGCGCATACCTTTAATCCCAGCACTTGGGAGGCAGAGACAGGAGTATTGCTGTGAGTTTGAGGCCAGCTTGGGCTACTAGTGAACTCAAGGCCAGCCTGAACTACATGGTGAGACCTTGTCTCAAAAAAAAAAAAAATACTAAACATGTTACCCACCAGTAATGAATATAAGCACCCACATTAGAGTCTTAAGAAGTAGAAGCGAAGCAATGAGATAATGTAAACACATAAACTGAAATTATAAAAAACTTTTCAGGAGCAGATAAAATAGGTATGTAAAAGTACTTACAGATACTGTGCTAGGTGTTGTGTTAACAATTTTCAGTAGGATTTATTAGATGACTCTAAGATGGATGTGTTGAACAGATATTGATTGTGTGTGGAGATATGTTAGGCACTATGGGTATATAAAGATGGGTGACTTTCATTTTTGTTCTGAGGAACTTTCATTTTAGAAAAAGGTAAAATATGCATATGAACAGCTATAAATTTGCTTCCAAAGAGGATTTTAAAGAGGATTTTAGAGTACTGAAAAATGTCTTTCATCTGGGAGACTTGTGGAGAATTTTATTGAGCAGGTAAAATTTGACAAGAAGATATTGTATATGAAGATTTTGAGGGAACTGAAGGAGAGTTTAGAAATGCTATAAAGTACAAGTTATATGGTACCTTTCACTGATCCCGATCTGGAGCATATTTAAGAATATTACACCAGCCTTCAGAACTGAGACATGATGCTTTTTGATTTGTTCTAGGAAAACTAAATAGGCCAGTTATACACTATCATTTTAAAGTCTTTACCTGGATTCATTTTTATTCATCGTCCAGAAGAAGTTGGCCAGCTTTTCCTAAGATGTGATGATGGGTAAGAACTAATTCTCGATTTATGCCCACTTCTCAAGTAGCAGTATGTATTAGACGGGCTGCCCTCCCCCACAATATAGTCTTGAGGAAAAAATAGGTATAAAGATAATATACTTTCCCATGTGGAAATTAAGATTTATTCCCTGTAGTACTAGTACTACTTTGCTATTACTATTCTAATACTTTTCTTCCCCCAACTTGTTCTCTAGTAACACCCACCATTTAGTGAGCAGGCTTCCCATATGTGGGAACTGTCAAACAGATTAATTCACTTAATCCTAATGGCAGCCTTATAGAGCAAACTTTAGAAAGGTTAAATAACTAACTAGGAGTCCAATAACTACCTTGGTACACAATGGGCCTGGGTGAAGCTAAACTCTGGGCATTTGGCCTCTATATGATACGGAATGTCCAGGCAAAGAGTTTAGTCAGTTAGAAGAACTACAATTTCTTAAGTGGATGGACTTGTGTTTTGGCCAATGTTTTCTTCCTCTTCTTCTTCCTCATTATCTTCCTCTTTGGCCTTCTTCCTCTCCAATAACTTTTATTTAACTAAAAAAAGTATTCCTCTGAAGGTATTTTAGTTTGTACAGAATTAAATATTTTAAGATCTGTAGAGAAAAAGATTAAGGTAGGACTAGAATAAGATGAATAGTCTAATGGCTTTATAGTTGCTTCGGCCTTGGGTGGTTCTTTGTAGTAAGCAATAAATCGAAGTACAGTAGAGGTTGTCTACGGCTGTCCAGTCATAAAGAATACTACTATTTAAAAGCTCAGCCAAGATACCCTATTTTCTTAGAGTTTTAAATTAATAATGAAATTATCTTGTTAAACTTGATTGACTTGTAGAAGATGACTGAATTATGACATGCCATAGGAAATAAAGGACACAGCAAAATTTTGTTCTCAATTCTTGGCCAAATGGAAAAGTATGGAAAATATTCTAAATAAGCCTATAGCAAATTTGGTTTTTAATTAAAAATTCACCATCATTTTGTTGCTTCATGAAAGATATAAAAACTATGTGGCACTGAGTTATGACTCATAGGTTTAAATAATATGTATGGATAAATATTCAAATAATATACATTTGAAACTTGATGTTTAGTTACTAAATATTTCTATATGATTGATTATTCTTGATGTTTAGAATGTAATTGCTTAATCTTGATGAAGTGTAATATTAGTTCTTTAATTTGACCATGTGTAAGTAAGTGATTTCAGAAAGTGTTTTTTTCTCTGCTTCAGTTTTGTTTAAAAATTTTAAACAGGATTTTCCCTTGCATATTTAAATAAGAGGCTCAGTTCATGTGCTTATTGAAAAAGCCATCATTTCCTCTTTCTTTTGAGACAGTGGCTTAGTTTTTGGTGACTGCTACAACAAAATAGTTCATCAACCAAGGATATTTGCTTCTTACAGTTCTTACAGTTCTGGAAATCACAAGAGAACGTACTGGCCGACTTGGTGTCTGGTGAGCGCCCATTTCCACCTTCACAGATGACACCTTCTTGCTGTGCCCTTGCATGGTGGAGAGGGCAAGGGAGCTGTATGGGGCTTTTCTATGCCATTAATCCCACTAAAAGGGTACATCGTCTACTAATGTCTCATTAGGGTTAGGTTTTCAACATGTGAATTTTAGGGCAATACAGCCATTCAGACCATAGCAGGCACCTAGCTGTTGTCCATGCAAAGGTGGCTTAGCAGCCAAGATGGATTAAAATGTCTCAGAAATGATTTCTTCCAATTTATTGAATATAAAGTTATTTCCTGTGATAGTCTATTTTTAATTCAGCACATTTATTTTGTTGACAGCATCTTACTTGGTTCACACAGGGAAAGTCATTTTTTGTAGGCATTGATGGGAAGGAGGTGAATGTGCTGTGGAGGGTGGGAGAAGGGCAGTACAGGTTTTCGAAAGGCTTTTGGTCTTATTTGTTGGTCATGAAATGTAGTGGGTTCTCCATCAGCTTTTTTTAAAAAGATAGAACAGATAATATCTTAGTATATGATAAGTAGTACTAATGCTGAGAGAATATGTTCCATATTATATTTGTAGTATATATGTATTGGATCATGATATGACTTACTACTATAATAGTCAAAAGTTTTGAGCCACTATTGCAATGGATTTTTCAAGATATGGAAAAATGACATCATCATCATAATAACTACTTGTAACTCATATTTACTTTCTTTGATTTAAAGAATAACTTTAATATCTACAAGTCTTATCAGTTCCTCTAAACTCCTATTATTCAGCATTTTAAATATTTTCTGTTCCCATCATATATATATATATATATATATATATTCCCACATATATATACATGTTCCCATATATATATATATATATATATATATATATATATATATATATATATTTTTTTTTTTTTTTTGTACTGGGGAACAAACTTATGACCTTGTGCTTGCCAAGTAGGTACTTAGACCACTGAGCTAAACCCCCAGCTCTAAGGTACTATATTTTGCACATAAATGGTTGTCAGTATTTCTCTTTTAACAATTACCCTAAAAAGTAAAATGTGCAAGTAGTAGCCATTAAAAAGTTTATCCCCACAATTTTGGAAACTAAAAATGTAGCACTATTCCACATGTATATTGGATAATTAGCATATAATTTTATTAAGTTTTTTAAAATGCCTTTTTTGAAGATTGAAATTACTTGGCACAATGTTCTCCTTGGTTATGATTTTGGGGATGAAGAATACAAAGCACTGTTTTTTAAGATGGTTCTTGAATGACTATTAGTGTTGTAGCACAGGGTTCTATGATCAGCAAAAGTACCCTTCAGCATTATGGAGATGAAATAAAGACATTTCCAAACATCTGCTGTGATTATGAACTCACAGCATCACATCATGCTGCAGTTGTTACTGCATTTATTTTCCCTGTCTTACTGCTTGTTTGTTCGATGAACTGATTTGCATTTCCTATGTCCATATAATCTCGTATTGAGTCTGGATAACTCTTCTTTCTTGAACTCTTTATCTCATTGTGAATGAAACTGCCAGAAACATTTAAAGGGGGTTTCAGGAGTCCAGTTGGAGCTCTCTCTTCTGGGATTGAGGCCAGACTGATTTTCCCTTGTCTGCAATCTTCTTTGATTTCTTATCACTGTCTACTTTTCTGCTTAGGCAGCATGTCTCCCATCTGCATTGCTCTGCTGGCTGATTCAGAACACTTGATATCTGGATGTGGGTATTGATTTTGTGCATCATACAAACCTTTGATTGAATCCCCTCTCTGGCCTGAGCACCTGTTTGATCTGTGAATCTCTCTGAACCTCTGTTTTCCCACTGTGGAGAATACTTCCGTTATAGCTTTGTTGTGAGGCTTAACTGACATGTGTATGAATAAGCCCAGAGCACTACTAGCTTATCTCCATTCCCTCCCTACCTACTTCATTCAATATTTGATCCTAATTATTGTGAGAGATAACTAAGATTTTTGAAGGGTAACTCAAACAGTAGCTCATTAGAGAAAACTAAACAATACAAGCAATCAAATGTAAATAAACAGTGGATCCTGCTGGTTGATACAATCTAATGATAGTTGTGACCTCCAAAGACAAAGACAAAACAGTAATGACCCTTCCTGTCTTTCCCTCCACAAAGGGTCCCACTAACTGCTTAGGCTGGACTGGGCTTCCTGCCTGGGCCATCCTCCCTCTCTCCTCCCCAGTGTAGCTAGCATTCCAGGCCTGTGGCACTGTGGGGGTGTGTGTGGGCTTCACTGCTGGTTTTGAGCTTCAGACAGTGAGAGAGGTAGGCAGGATAGTAAAGCTCAACCCTAGCTGGGACTTGAAGTGCTTCTCTGGCACCTAGTAGGCAGAAGCCCTCTGATGGGCTTATCATCCTTACAGGATGCAGCCCAGGAGGTCCCATGCGGTCTGCCTTGCCTCCCTTCCTCTCAGGCCCCCTTGCCTTGGGGTCTGTGGTCTTTCCCAGTCTTCCTGGCTCCCTCTTCATTTTCTCTTGTAAGAATTTTCCTTATTGAGATTCTCTGATGTTCACACCTGTCTTGGCTTCTGTTTTTCAGAAGTCCTAGAAACATATTCTATTATTTCTGTTAAAAGATACTATGATGAAATCAGTAAGGTGAGAAAAGATGTTTACAATACTTTTAATGGTAACAATATTCTAATATTACTAAATTCTTAAGTTTAGAAAAGTTAAAACTTCTATGTTTCAGCCTTTTGGAAACTTTTCCTGGTATTAACTTATTGATAGTCTGTATGTAAATTTGCCTTCAGAGGGAGTTTGAATTGTTATAGAAGTCAGATCAGGGTCTCATATTCTGAAAAATCAGTTTACTTCAGATAATTGGATGGGTGTGAAACATTAAACTGTTCATAACTTATCTTTGAAATGTTTAAGGTTGTTAAATGAGAAATTAGCAGGAAATATTTCTGAGATTGTGCTGTCTTATTGAAAAGATATAATAGGCAGTAGAATATTTCTTGGAAATTCTCATTGGTATCTTAATATTTAAAATTACTGTATTTTTATTTACAGAATCATAGTGAGAGATTCGTTTTCATTGCAGAGTGGTATGATCCAAATGCTTCCCTCCTTCGACGTTACGAGCTTTTATTTTACCCAGGGGATGGATCTGTTGAAATGGTAAATGAATATTTCTTTACTTGAAAATTGGCAAAGACAGTGAAGGTAGGATAGGGTATAATAGAATTGCCTTTTATATAGTCTTTTTAAAAATGCATTCAAATATTTTATGGGAATTCTTTTGGGGGTATTCATTATAATGCCAATGTAAAAATGTAACTTTGTGCTTATATTTTTAATGTGTAAATTTGTAATTTCTTGAAAATCGAAGTGGGATTATTCATGTTTTAGGTAAAGTAGTAATCAATGAGTATAGGTAAAGGTTATTATGGTCATAAGTATAAGCATTATTGAAAGCTGTCTGTTATATGTACAAAAAGTGAAATTAAAGAGGTTTCAGCTAAGAAGGTCCTTTTCTTTGTGTCCTATCATATACAGCACTGTTAACAAGTGAGTCTGTTAATAAAATGTACATACAAAAAAGCAGAAATTTAGACATATAATTATCTTTCTCTGCGCTTTCATAGGTTTTAATTTGCTGAAATAATTTAACCATAAATAAATATTCTATTCAGAATGTTTTAAATATTATATTTGTAATAATAAGCTTTTATATTAAAAGCTGTATATATCACTGAATTAGATTAGAAAATACAAAATTTATAATATAAATCATACTCATAGCACAAAAAAAACAAAGCATAATCTATGTTTGATAAGCCAGAATTAAGAACTATTTCTATCTCATAATAAGGTAAAGATTCTTTATTAATAAATATATTTTAAAATTGTATTGTTGTTTTTGGTTATAGCATGATTTAAAGAATCATCGCACCTTTTTAAAGCGGACCAAGTATGATGACCTGCGCTTGGAAGATTTATTTATAGGCAACAAAGTGAATATCTTTTCTCGACAGCTAGTGCTAATTGACTATGGAGATCCCTATACAGCTCGCCAGCTGGGGAGCAGGAAAGAAAAGTAAGCCAACAATTATGTAGTCTTTTTTCATTCTTAAAACACTATGCCTGAATCTTGGTATAAAATTCTAATTTCCTGTTTCTATGTTGTGTTTCACAATGTAGACATTTTTCAGTAATCCAATTCAAAGTTATGGCATTTTTAGAATATTTTGGAGCAGATTCTGTGATTTGTTCTTCAATCACAATACAAGGCAATATCCATAGTCTTCAGTAGAGATTATTTTTGTGAGAGAAAAAAATACAAATATAAAACTGTGTCCCATCATTTTTTGTTACATGTGTCTACCTGGGAACTAAGAGTGCATAAATATAAAAAAAAATCTTTGTTTAGGATAAACATGGCTTATGGGAGGAAAAGAAGTGACAAGGGCTGTCAGTTCATTGGAAACTCAGAAGTAGATTTACTTCTTGTGGAACTGTTGGAAAGGGTTATGAAGATGTTTAGGCTGGATGTTGAAATACAGATTCGATTTTTACCTAGGCAGATGTACTAGTGGGAATACTGGTTAGAGGTAGGAATAAAACAAAGGTACAAAGGAAGGAAATTGTATTTCTTATTCTGGAAAGAACCCAGCATACTGTTTGAAGAACTTGGTGGTTGAAAAAATTTTAATTTAATTAGTAGAACTACAATCTGATTTAAGATGGTAGCAATACATATGAAAAGGAGGGAATGTATGAGACTGGTAGAGTAATAGTAGCCCTGTGATAAACATGCAATGACTGTTAGCTATAGTATTATTATATAGGATTCAGTGTTAAATAATGTGCATACATCATACATTTCAACCCCACAATGATGTTATGAAAAATGTATTGTTATGATTTCCACTTCACAGATTGAGAAGTCAAAGCGTGCAAGTGTCAGGTAATTTGGTAAAGTCACAGAGGATAGAAAGATTAAAGCCCAAAGTCAGTAGAATCAGGAATAGGAGGGTTTAACCACAAGACAATGGGTAGGACCTAGAAAATGATTGTCTTTATTCTCTATCTTAAGTCATTTTTATGTCTGTCTCCTGTGAAACAGAGCGTGTCCTTACATATTATAAGTCCCTGATCTCTATTACCTGAATAAATTAATAAATATGAATTTAAAGTTTATCTATTCTTTTTTTAATTTCCTCCCTATTCTCAAGTTAGGCCCTTCAGTCTAGCTGGGAAGCTTTTGTCACTGATGTTTGTGTTCATCACTAGTATTGTCTATTGTTGAGCTTTGTTCACAGAAATAATACGTGTTCAATAAATTTTGACCACTTGATCATGGATGAAAGCCAAAAAAAAGAAACCATATAAAAGAATTGCAACACAAGGAAACTAATTTGTCTTTTTGTTTATAACTGTATACCTAAATACCATTGTAGCAAAGCCTCAATAGTAAATTATTCATGGGGCATGTCCCATAACATTGAATGAGTGAGATGACATCATTGAAAAAGCTGATATAGACTGGTCATTTCTTACTGTTATTTCTTTTGAAATTCTGTGTTGTTTCTACCCTTTTTTCTGTTTTGCTTTTTTTTCTCTTAAAAAAAAAAAGCGGATATGTGAGGAGGAAGTTTCCAGGTGGTATGGTTCCTGCCCCATCTCTCTCTTTCCCATTGTGTGTGGCTTGTGTTAGTCAGATTTCCTTTAGTTTGGTAAATACCTGGAGTAAGTCTGTTTATAAAGAGAAGAAGTTTGTTTGACTCACAACAGTTGCGGAGGTCTCAGTGCAGGGCTGACTGGCCCCACTGCCTTTGGCCAGTATGGTAGCACAGCATGTCATGCAGTGTTGATGGCGGAAGTACCTGTACCCCTCATGGCAGGGAAGCAAAGAGAAATGGGAAGGGGCTACTCTTAACATGCTCTTCTAGGGAAACCCCCACCTGAAGACTTCCCATTAGGCCCCACCTTTTAGAGGCTGCACCACCTGCTAGTAGTGCCAGCAGGCTGGGGACCAAGCTTCTAACACGTGGGCTTTGGGGCTCACTTTCCAGACCAATGCAAGAGAAACTGCAGCACTGTGCTTTCCACATGTGTGTCTTCATTCCTCTTTCTTTAATGACATTTGTCATTCTGACTTTCCAGTTTTGACTTAGAAGACATAGAATAAGAAACAGGTGTTAGAGGAAATAAAGACTTTCAATAACATTTTCCTGTGAATACTGATTTTCAGTATTGTTAAATTGACATTTTAATTTTCAACCTGTACATTTATGAGTTGTAACTTTCTGAGACTAGGATTAAATACATTTGAAATGAATTTCTAAATCTTTCATGGCTGTGATTTTTGTTATTTTGTATCTTGAGGTTTTTTTTTTTTTTTTTTGCATTTGCAAAGTGACTCACAGTAACTGAAAACAGGGATCAACAGTTCAGAGTAAGGCTATCTGTCTGAAAAGCTCCAGAGACTATTTAATTAATAGGGAAAAAATAGCTGAGTGCTTTTTGAGTTCTGTGACTTCTATACACCCTTCTTTTGCCAGACCTTTTGTAATTCTTGAGGTGGTTAGATGTTCAGGATAGGGATTAGTACACAGAAAGCAATGGATTGGAGCCAGTGAATACTTCATGAAAAGACCACAGATTCCCAGAATAACCATAAAATAGGGGAGAAAAGGGTATTGGGTAAATGGGAATTTTATTCTTATTAGATCTCATGGTAAGTCAGAGCACTTAAGGAAATGACAGCTGTAAGTCCTTTTTCTATAACTAATAAGTATCTCTAACTTTCATTTACTGAGCATGTGATATATACCTGTCACTATGATAGGTACTTTAATACTTATCTTGGCCCAGGACTACCTCACATTTTCACTTAAACTGCGAAGTAAATGAGTTAGGGAATCAGGGTTAATAATGTGACCCAATCAAAATAAAATCATAATAGCCATAAAGATAGTAATTTATATATCTTGATTTGTCTGAAGTGAATGTTGGAATTCTGTTTTACAGAATAGTTAAATAGCTTGGCTGTAGTCCTACAGCTAGAACCTAAAGGAAAAATAGCAAACTCTGTCATGTGTTATTCTAAAATTGATTCTAGCTGGGTATGGTAGTGTATACCTATAATCCCAGCACGGTGGGAAGCTAAAACAGGAGAATTGCAAGTTTAGCCCAGCCTCAGCAATTTAAGATCAAGATGCAATATGTGTACATGCCAATACTCCACAATGAATATATTCACTATGTGTCACAAATGTATACTAATAAAAGTTAAAAATAAATAAATGTAAAGAATAAAAGGGCTATAGAGACACCTCATTATGAAGGTCCTGCGTTCAGTCACCAGTACCACAAGAACAAACTAACACACAAACCAGCAAAACATTCTTTTTCTGTTAGACTTCTAACTAATATGCTGGTAAATACTATTAAATGGGACTAACTTTAAAGCTGGGACTGTTTTAATGTGAAGGCAAATTTGAAATATTTGGGCTTTATAAATATAGTTTATAAAAATATATGCAGTGTTATGTATTTTACTAACTTAAATCGTTTCACGATTTTCTTTTTGGGTGTTTCTTAACTGCATATGGGTAATACCACAATTATTTGAGTGATTTAAACTTCTTCCAAATCCCAGAGTTTCAAAAATATATTATTTAAATAACAAAAATGTACACATATGGAAATACATATGAATGTCTGCCTGGCACCGACAGAAACAGCTTCTATGTAATAATTGTGAATTAGTCTGGTTTTGGTTCTAGTATAATGGGAAGGAAAATTAAAGAATTAGCTACATACTCCACTCCATTTTTTCTGAAGGACAACCTGCAACCTTGTTGAGGGTGAAGTTAATCTCCATGGAGCCAGTCAGCTCAACTAATTGTAAGGCAATTATCCAGATAATTCAATTTAGCTCACTGATCATCCTCAAGCTTTCAGTTCCCTCTGACTATAGAACTATGGCATTTGGTTCATAGCTCTATTCTTTTTTTTGAAGACCTCTAATTAAACAGATAAAGGTTACTATTTATTTGAGGCTCCATCATAGCAGAAACAAACACACAATATGGGTTGTTGCATCTGCATGGACATGTACTGATTTAATAAGTCCATTACCCTCAAATGGAATGTTGGTTAAACAAGCCAATTTCAGGTGGAACCTGTGCTTAGAGGGAGCTTGAGAATACTTTCCTTGGAGGCAGGAGATTGACCTAAATTACCTTTTGAATTGTTTCATACAGCCCAGTAATTCCAAGTATTTGCCTAAACCACAAACGTTTTATTGATGACTTTTTTTTTCAAGTACTAAAATTTTCAGTACTTTCAATGTTCTAGGATTATATAATTATACCTATTATATAGTTATGGCTGAACATACATTTTCTGATTTTAGAATTTGATGCATATGAATGGTATACTTTTTATATTTGAAGATCCAGAAATGTCATCAGATATACCAATGAAGAAATGCTATTGGGAGAAAAATACGATGGAACCTTGGTTATTCAAACTTTGAATTAGCCTTGAGGGCCAAGTATTACATACTTAACCTATTTCCCATCTGGCCCAAGAATACTTGTTGGGAGTGCTTGTGTTTAACTTGTATTGATTTATAGATTATAATCCTAGCCTTCTTTCCCAAACTTGCCATGAACTCTCTTGCTTTTATTATTATTTTTGCATCACTCTAGTGTATCCACAGTCTTCGGAAACAAAAAACATCATTTTATTTGTGACATTTTGTTTTTAGTAGTGCTATTTCTGTTTACAAAATACAGTAATTCTCAATCATTGAAAATTAAATGAACACTAGCAAAGAGCTGTACTTTTTTCCTAAATGGAAATTAAGCAAAATTATAGTATTGAGATATAATAGTGTATAAATGAATTAAAAGACATTAACATTAATAAATGTTGTAAAGCTATCTGTTTCTTCCCTCATTCCAACTGAAATGAATGAAGATTTAGAATAATGTAAAAAGCATTTTGTCTTCCCTTGGTTGCTATAGTAGTGCACCCCTTCCTTCTGCTTCTACTCTCTGGCTATTTCTACTCAGAACCATTTTGATCTCTCCTTAAAAGAGAGAGCTACATTCAGGCATGATGGTGCATGCCTGTAACCCCAGTAGTCTGGGAGGCTGAGACAGGAGGATCACAGGTTTGAGAGCCTGGGCAACTTAGCAACAGAGACCGAATTTTTGAGCTCCATGTCCACTAATCACAGAATCAGAAAATTGAAGCTCTTTGAGTCTTATCTTTATTGTATCCCCACATCCAAATGGGAACCAAGACCTATTAATTTATTTACCTCCTTTAAAAATCTTATTTCTCTTTTCTTCTTTATTCTTCTTATCCCTTGTACCTTAAATCATCTTCTTGCTGTCTTTTGAACTTAGTACATTTCCATTTTCCCTCCAGATTACTGATTGAGAACTGGTAATTCTACTATCTACATTTGTAGCTTTCTCTCTGTCTCTCTCTGTCTCTCTGTCTGTCTCTCTCTGTCTCTTTCTGTTGTTTTTCTGTTTCTCCTAATGATAGTTTCCCCCATATGTGTCTCTATATATGTGGTTTATCTGTTGATTATTGTGCATGTGTATGTGTGGGTGTATTGCATATGAGGTGAAAAATGTGGTGAATGTTTAAATGTTAAAAAGTGTATTACAATAAAAGGCACATTATCATTGCCATTAATTCCCCTCAAAATACCTCGCCACTTCAAACACACCCATTCTATTGTGCTTGCCACTTGCTGAAACAGTTCTAGAAGTCTTCATTTGTGAGTGTTGTTAGTTGAATTGTCGTGATTTCCTTGATAATCTGAATTGTGATTAAAAAATATAGTGCATACTGCTGCCAGGTACCATCCAATGGATACACAGGCTCATAAAAAGGTAACACTGTGCCCTCCCCCACCATACTCAGTTTTTATGGTACCATGCAACTTCTGGATCTCCCTCAAAAATCAAAGTGATCATGAATGATAAGTACTTTGAGTTGATTGAAGACATAGAGGCAGCCACAACTAAAGATACTCATGGAAGAAAAAGCCAGAAAATAGTAAGAATGGTAGGAATGGTGCCAAAATTTACATAAATCTGTGATATGAACGCACACTTTGCAGCGTACCATACAGGAGTATTTCATTTTTTTTTTTGGATGCTGTTGGAAAGGGTGTGATTTTCATAATTTCTGTCTCAGTGAGTTTGTGGTTTTTGTAAAAGAATTCTGTTGATGTTTGAGTGTTTTGTATCCAGCTGTATTGCTGAATTTGTTTATTAAATCTACAAGTCTTTTGATGGAGTTTTTGGGGACTTTATCTCAACTATCATGTCAGCTGCAAATAATGATACTTCAACTTCTTCTTTTCCTATAGTTATTCATTTTATTTCTTTCTGTTGTCTAATTGCTCTGGCTAATGTTTCCAGAACAGTATTAAATAGCAGTGGTGATAGTGGACATCCTTGCCTTGTTCCTGATTTTAGAGTGAAAGGTTTCAGCTTTTGACTATACAGTATATGTTAGCTGTTGGCTTTTCATAGATGGCTTTTATCAGATTGATCTTATATTTTCTTATCTATTCCAGTTTTCTATAGTTTTTTTTAATGAAAGGATGTTGAACTTTGTTAAAAGCTTTTTTCTGCAACTATTGAAATAATCCTGTGATTTTTGTCTTTGACTCTGTTAATATGGTGTATTACATTTATTGATTTGCATATGTTGTGCAATCCCTGTGTTGCTGGGATGAATCCTACTTGGTTGTGTTGTATAATCTTTTGATGGTTTGCTGCATTCTGTTTTCCAGTATCTTAATGAGGATTTTGGCATCTGTGTTCACTAGGGAGCTTGGCCTGTAGTTTTCTTTTTAGGTTGGGTCCTTGTTATGGTTTATATCTGGATGTCTCCCCACAGCCTTATGAGGTCAAGGGGAGCAGGCTCTTTGGAGGTGGCTGAATCTAGAGTTTGTGATTGATTCATTGTCTAGTGCTGGGATTGGGAGCTTGAGCACTACACCTGCCCTAGTAGGGTGGGTAGCCTGAATAAGGTATGAAGGATGAGAAGAGGCTCTCTTTCCTTTTTGCTCTTGTGGCTTTTGCTGTTTCCCAGTGCCGTGAACTGTTGCCTCTTCCATGTGTCACTCTGCCTGAGAACCAGTCAATTATGGACTGAAATCTTGACAAATTGTGAGCTAAATAAACCTTTCCTTCTTTAATTTTGGATATCAGGTATTTTGCTTCTGCAGTGAGAGAAAAGTAACTAAGAAACAAGACAGTCCTTCTCTGATACTGGTATCAGGGCAATACTTGCTTCCAGGAATGATTTTGGAAATATTGCTTCTCTTTCAATTTCATTAAAGATTTCAGCATTAGTGACATTAGATCTTCTCTAGATTTCTTGTAGAATTTAACAGTGAATCCATCAGGGCCTAGGCTTTTCTTTGTTGGTAAGTTTTTAATTATATTTTCAATTTCATTGATTGATATAAGGTTATTTAGATCTTTTATATCTTCTTGATTCAGTTTTGGCGATTCATAATTATATAGGAATCTACTCATTGCTTCTGTGTTTTCCATCTTATGAGAGTACAGATTCTCAAAGTAGGTATTGATAATTTTCTAGATTTCCATAAGATCTATTGTTATCTCTCTCTCTTTTCATTCCTAATTGCTTGAATTTGAAGCTTTTCTTTCCTTTTTTTGATAAGGTTGACTAGGGGTTTATCAATTTTATTTAATCTTTCAAAGAACCAACACTTCATTTTGTTGTTTTCTTAGTCTCAATTGCATTCATTTCTGCTCTGATCTTTATAATTTTCTGTCTCATATGAGCCTTGGGTTTGATTTCTTCTACTTTTTCTAGAAGTTTGAGGTTCAACATTAAGTTGTTTATTTGAGTTCATTCTCTTCCTGATGTGAGAATTCACTGCTATAAATATTCCTTGTAGGACTGCTTCCACTGAGTCCCATAGGTTCTGGTATGTTGTA
The DNA here is from genome assembly GCA_004027295.1 of Dolichotis patagonum. Taxonomy (NCBI): domain Eukaryota; kingdom Metazoa; phylum Chordata; class Mammalia; order Rodentia; family Caviidae; genus Dolichotis; species Dolichotis patagonum. The sequence continues at coordinate 20,924 of PVJX010002997.1, read as the reverse complement.
TCAGCATTATCATTTAGTTATAGATCTGTTTAATTTCTTTAATTTCCTCTGTGGTCCATTGATTGTTCAGGAGGGTGTTGTTGATTTTCTGTCTTTATGTAGCTTTTGTGGTTTCTTTTGTTGTTGATTTTTAATTTCATTTCACTATTACCAGATAATATTCATGGGAAAATATCAATTCTTTTGTATTTACTTAACTATGATCTATGAGCTAATATGTGGTCTATTTTGGAGGATGTCCCATTTGCATTCTGTATGTGTATTCTGATGTTGTAGGGTGTAGACATTTAGTCAGTCCATTTGTTCAGAGGTTTTTAATTCTAATTATTCTTTGTTGAAGTTTTGTCTAGTTAATCTATCTAATTGTGAAAGTGGGATATTAAGGTTCCCCATTACAATTGTCTTAGTGCTTATTTGATTTCATGTCCATTAATATTTGTTTTATGTAGTTGGGTGCACTGGTATTTGGTACGTATGTATTTATGATTGATATCTCTTTTTCTTCAAAACTGCCCTTAACAAATAGTGATCTTCTTTGTCTCTTTTGATCAGTCTTGGTTTGAAGTTCACATTGTCTGCAAATAGAATAACTACCCCTGCTTATTTCTGGGATCTTGTCACATGGAGTATTGTGACTTTTACTTTCAGTCTGTGAATTTCTTTTTGAGTTAAATGTGTTTCCTGAATACAGCATATTGTTTACTCTTGCTTCTTGATCCATTCTGCTAGTCTGTTTCCTTTGATTGGTAAATTCAGACCATTTACATTGATGGTTATAATAGATATGTATTAGTTTATCTTTCTCATATTATTTTCCTGTTGTTGGTTCTCTGTCTTTCCCCTCTGTTGAGTTGCTTACCCTACCTGCTAGCTTCTTTCTCTTGGTGTTCTTATGTTTGTGGTCTTTGTTTTCTCTTTCTATTACATTCTTCAGAGCATTTTGAAGAGCTGGTTTAGTGATCATGAATTTTTTCAGTTGTTTTTTGTCATAGAAGTATCTTATTTCTCTGTTCATTTTGAGAGATAGTTTTGTGGGGTGCATCAATGTGGGTTGGAGGTTGTTTTCTTTTAGGAGTCAAAATACCTCACTCCACGCTCTCTTTGTTTTGAGGGTTCGTGTTGAGAAGTCTGTTGTGATTCTTACAGGCTTTCCTTTACAGATGATTTGTTTCACTTCTCTGTTTTCAATATTCTGTTCTTGTGGTCAATTTCTGGAAGCTTGATTATTATATGCTTAGTGTAGATTTATTTTGATTATGACTGTTTTGTGTTCTATATGCTTTATTTATTTGTATGCCAAATTCCTTATCTATGTTTGGGAACTTTTCTTCCATTATTTCTGTGAAGAGATTTTTTTTAAAATGGCATTTGCATTGCCTTCAGCTTTCTCATTGACTCCAATCAATATATGTTGTTCTTCTTTGCTTTATCTTGCACCATTGGAATTATTTTTCATGATGTCTTGCTTTTTAAAAAATATCTTTCTTTTCATGGTCACTAGCTGCAATTCTGTCTTCTAGATCTGATATTTTATCCTCACTGCCATTCAATCTGTTGCATATACTTTTAATGGAGATTTTAATCTGGATTTCTGTTTTGACCTGTTTTATTGATTCCATTTCTTTCCAATGTTGGGAATTTGTGGTTTTCATCATTTTCCTAAATGCTTCAATTTTTAAAAATTCTGTGCCTGCTCTAATGTCTTTCATTTTGATGATCATTTCTTTTTGTACCTCTGAGATTATTTTTTTCTATAGTGTCTTCCATTTTTTTTTTAACTTCTGTTGCTATCATTTCAGAGTTCCACTGCCTGGCTTCTGATTCCCCTATCTCATTGTTCTCTGGACTTGCCTTGGATGGGCTTGGAGCCTGGGGTTCATTTTGCTTCTGCATCTTGTCATTTTATATTTTCCATGTTTAATTTAATTTTGTTTTCTATTTTGATGCTTGCCAATTTCTTATGGTAGACAGCTGTAGCACTAGTATTGAGGCTTCACTAGGAAATGTCTGTTTCTCAGGAATGTCTTCTGGATATAGATGGTTCTTGGTCTCTGTGTCTGTCCCAAGAATTTGCATTCCCAATTTAGTTAGATGAGAAATTGCTATCTGGCTCAGCACCTTGTCCTTTGGCACTGGCCTATGGTGTCCTATGGTGATAGTTATGACCCCTTATAATCACAGTGTTATACAAGGGTACAAAACTGATTATAACATGTATGATGTCGTGGCTAAAGTAGTTACAGTTAGCAATAACAGTAATATTAAGTACAGCCTAGCTACTGACAAACTGTGCTATTTACCTGAAACCTTTAATCATATGAACAAATTCTATAATTATATAACAAATTTAACATATACCAGGAATTTATATGCAATGATTTGTGATTTTATCTTGTAGGGCAGGGGATTTAAGAGGGATAGGGGACAGAGATAAAGAGATGAATGAGATCAAATATAGCAGAAGTAAGGCTAGAGGGCAAGCGATGATCATTGTATTCTCACTGCTGCTTCAGGCTGTTCCATGCTGCTGGTCCCACCTACTGGCATGTGCACCCACATCTGGGCCTATTGTCTCTGGTACCCCTGCTGGTGTGTGCCTATCTTTGCTTTAAAAAACAGATTTTAATAAATCTCTGCATCTTTTAGTATTTAGTGGAAGGACTGCTCTGAATAAATTTTCCATTGTTGCTAATCAAAAGCCTTAGCTGGGTGTGGTGACACATGCCTGTAATACCAGCACATGGAGGCTGAGGCAGGAGGATCATTGTGAATTCTAGACCAACCTGGGCTACAAAGTGAGCTCAAGGCTACCCTGAGCTGCATAGTGAGATTCTATCTCACAAAGACCAAAAAAAAAAAAAAAAAAAAAAAGGGTCTTAACTCTATATCACCTGCTGAGCCCCAAGTGACCTGACATAAGGCTGTTTTCCTGTATCCATGTATCCATGGGGTGAGCACACACTTCATGTTTGCAAAGAAAACATAAAATCACAAATTTAACATTTAGTTGATTTCATAATGAATCAATTCTGTTGAGATTTAGTAGAAATGAATCTATACATAAGACAAAAATAAATGCCTTTTGAAATATTTCATAAATTAGTATTGTTTAGTATTCTTTTAGGTCTATAGAATGCAAATAGCCACAGCTCTGCATTAGGACATTTATCGTATGACATTAGCTCTGTACCATATAGGATGTTTAATGTACAGCATACAACTAGTTATCTTTCTTACCGACATGTTTACTGCAGATTTTGGTCAGAAGCTACTGGTAAGAACATATTTTTTTCATGGCTGTATGAGAACTGTTATTTTCTAGAAACCTGTATCCCTTTTGAGATAATGAAGGCTAGCCAGGCCATCTTTTTGTATCCGTTTCTAAAAAGTTTGTATGTAAAAATATTTGTTTCACTAGTATTTTTTTCTCTTAAAGAGTGTTCTGTGCTGCACTGTCCAGTGCTTGCTTAGTGAAGTGGGAGGATGCCGATGTGGTAGATTGTTAACTATAAAAGTAAATCAAACCTCCTGGCATTCATATCGTTGTCTGGTTCACTCTCAGGGTGACCTGGGCTTGACCGTGTGGCTTCCTTGGCTATAACTCAAGGGAAAGCTTTAAGTGCTGGTCCATGGGCTCCTCTGTGGCAGTGTATAAAGAAACCTAATGTGGCCTCTTAATGGATAGAAAGACCCCTGGCAGTAGCAGCCCTAGCTCAGTGCTGCCCCCGACTGGCCGACTAGCTGAATGTAGCTGCATGAATGGTTCTGGAGGTCACTACTTCCCAGTGAGGAGCTTGCTGTTTGAAGCACCAGCGTATTTTTTGGGTTTGTTATGCAGCAACTCATAAGAGAGATGCTGTACTCAGGTGGCCTTCTTGTTTTTGTGCACGTCATCTGTAATTTTAAGTAACACATGAATCTTAATGCCTGTCTTATTTTCTTTTCACAATGCATTTTAATTATTACCTACCTAACAATTAAGCACAATGACATGAAAGAGGAATTTATTTAATCAATCTTATAATCCTTGAATCAATTCTGTAGGAACTTAATAGGAAATGAAATTACATTTTAAACTAACTTCTCTCGGTGTTAGACCCTATTTTAATGGTGCTGAGATGAGACCTGTAGCTTTGCACGTGTTTTGGGACCTCATGCATGCTAGGCATGTTCTCCCACTAAGCTCTATTCCTAGTTCAGTTTTAGAGTTTTCAGATTGCTTCTTATTTATAGAAACCTATGACTGCTGCTCTGGTTTTCTGGTGGTGTTTTATTTTATTTTATTTTTGTTGATTGATCGATTGAGTGACTGATGCTGGAGACTGAAGCCAGGACCTTGTATGCTCAGCTTTATCACTGAGGTACACCTCCAGACCTACTGTCATCTTTTATATATTTTTTATGAGTTAGGGTTTGTGAAATCCTCTTCCAGAGCTTAGTGTAAACAATTTATAGGTTAGTTTGGCTTATAGTATTTAAGTAATGTAACCTAAACAGCAAAGACTTTTAACTTTTTGACCAAGCCATATAGCATAAAGTACTACAAGTGACTTCAAACTAAAGAAACTCTTCAAACTAAAGAAAAAGGTGTAATAAATGGTTTTGAGATTAACAATTTCTGTTGTTATTTAGAGTTTAAAGTTTAAAAACCAAGTTACAATTTGTGTTCAATTTTAAGTAAAATGTTAAATTATATAATTTAAATATTAAATATACTAAAATTAAAATATTTCATCCTCAGCTGTGTTTGTCTTATTGTTAGTGAAAAAAAGCAACTATGAAAAGGCCAACTGTTACAGATTCTTTGAACAATGCTGGTGTTGTCAGAAGGGAAAATGGCAGCAATTCTTCATTGTACAAATTGAATCATGTTTTTATCTCGCATGCATGCATATTACTTTTTGTGGATTTGGTGATAATAACCTCTTAATAATACTAATGGTCACAGTATTTGTGATGTGGAAGGAGCACAGACTTGGGAACTTTATGAGTTGGGTGTTCGATCGTGAAGATGCCACTCACCAGTTGCTGCCCTTTGCACACTGCTTGTTCAGGCCTAGTTTCCTCATCAAAACTAAGGCACTCGGGGGATGTCCATTTTTGAATTCTGTTAATTCAGAGATTTTTGGGTCAGGGAGAATACATTGTTCTAATGTGTCTTCTTGGAGAACAACATGATTTTAAAGTTAGCATACTGTTCCCTATTCGTACGGATTGTTACATTGTTGAGAAAGAATACACCTATTTTGCATCACCTGCACAACAGAAAAATTTGTGATTTGCAAATCAATGATAACTTCATAGAGTACCAGCAACCAAGCTCCTAACATATCTAAGGCAACTTTCAGAGATTAGGGTTTCATACAAAATGTCTTACAGGAAATAGAAACAAGCTGGGTGTGATGGTGTATGCCTGTTATCTTAGCTATTCAGGAGGCTGAGGCAGGAGGACCTCAAGTTTGCAACTAGAGTGGGTAACTTTTGACTCTGTCTCAAAATAAAATAAAAGGAGCTACAGGACGTAGCTTAGTGGTAGAGCAGTTTACTTTTAGGCACACTGGCTTGGGTCCAATTCTCAGTACATACTGGGAAGAAAAAAAAAACTTAAGTGCTTGCATTGTCTAACTTAAGTATGTTTAAAATAACGGTTTTAGGGGTTTTATTTTTTGTTGTTGTTGTTGTTGTTTTTGGTACTGGGGATCCAACTCACAACCTTGCGCTTGCCAAGCATTTTTCTTCTTTCTTTCTTCCCTTTTTTTCCTTCCTCCTTCTCCCTTTCCTTATATTCCTTTTTTAACCCAAGGTGCCTAATTTTGATTTCTTTGCGAAAACAGTAATCTTACTTTGTATACATTTTTAAGAGACACCTTTAATATATTTCTCAATGTATCTAATGTTGATATTGATATAGCATGATTGTTAAAAATGCTACTACTATTGGGCATTAGAAATAAAAACTGTAGACATATTTTATTTTCAGACTTATTACTTATTTTTTTACAGAACATTAGCCCTGATTAAACCAGATGCGATATCAAAAGTTGGAGAAATAATTGAAATAATAAACAAAGCTGGATTTACTATAACAAAACTCAAAATGATGACACTTTCAAGGTAAGTTGTTGATCATTTTCAGTTATGAAATGTATGTTTCCTTTTTTTAAAAAATCAGCTTTCACATCATTTTTTATAAAACAACCTCTTACTGAATAGCATAGAATAGTAATCTTATCAAAATAAGTAAAACAACATGTAATCACATATAACTCACTGAAGTCTAAACAGTTAGAAGTATCAAATTATACAAGTCTCACTTTACTGTTTTCTTCTGTAGCCCCATTACTTTTATAACCCCAATGGCTGGTAATTGTAATTTCTTCTTCTTAATATATAAGAATAACATACTGTTTAAAAAGTATAAAAGAAAAAATGAACCTCTGATTATTTCTATTTCAAGTGTTCAAAAGTGTTGCTTTTGAAAATGTTTATATTAAGTTCCTTTTAATATATATACAACAGGTAAATATGCCTATTTGCTACTCTGAAAAGGAGTCCAGATATCTAATCAGATATTTTCGAAGTTATTTAGTGACAAAAACACCTATTCTATTTAGCATTTTTATCACAAAGTAACTAAGTCTAATCCCATGGTACAATTATGTTTCTATCTTGGAAATTGTATGGAAAATATTCACTATGTTTAAATAAAGAATAGAAAAATGAGCCTACCTTGTTTTTAGTCTTTTCCTAGAGCCTATGGAAGGAAAAATGATCCTTCTATGCTGTTTGCTTTTAAAAATTTTCCTATCAAGTAGACAAAGCAATGACTCAGCTATTCCAGATGAAGAAGAGAGATGTAGCATTTGTTAGGGTGGAGGCCTCTGTTCCCTGTGATTACACTGAAGTTGGCTGAGGGTGACACAGTAGCACAGGGTCTGTAAGGATATGAATGTTGCACTTAGACTGAGCCAGCTCTGGCAGTGTGCTTATATTTCTCCTTTTGTTTGGTGTTGATCAGGTGTCTTCTCACTGCTTCAGAAATCATCTGTTCATGGATATCTATCTCACAAGTCAGTTGCATTTGTGTATCTATGAGAACAGGGGCAATGAATGATAGTTAACCTAACTCCTAGGTGTGATCCTAGAAACTTAATAACCTCAGCTTTACCTCTACAATGACCTATAATTAATTTGAAATTTTCTCCTGTGTAAGATCTCTGTTTCCATATTCTCTTGAGATACAGGAGGCTTACATCTCAGAGCAGAGCCTGCAGCCATTTACCTGTAACTGTACCACTTCCTAGGTATGACTCCAAACAACTCGCCTGTCCTTGTTTCTGAAAAATGCAAGTTATAACAGTACCTGTAGCCTAAAATTGTTAGGAGGTTTATATGAGTTTACAGTCTATGCCTCTTGATGGTTGATAACTTAGTGTCATCTTCCTATGATAGAGATGGTTTTTTGTCTGTCACATTGAATCTGTAGCACATAAAGGAAGCTGCTGGAACCAATCAGTATTGAGGACCTGGCCTAGATTCCCAATCTCCTAATCAAGTGTGCAGTGAAGGCTTAAAATAAATGAGATAAGTGATATGAGTTTAGGGCTCCTGGAGGATCAAAACCCTCTACAGAGTTCTGGGACTCTGGTAGCTAAGACAGGGGATGTCTCTGGGTAGCCTGTATTTATTTAGAGGGTCAGAGTGGAAATCACAGAACCTTGAACAAACCTTGGGAATGGTTCAAGGACTTTGCCAATTAACAAATTATTTCTACTCTAGGAGAACTATCTTATGAGAAGATCTCCATGGTGCATTTCACTACAGGAGTGAAATGCCTGCAGCTACAGTCTTTATTTAGTTAACTGGAGTTGAAGCCAGGTGTCCTCAGCTGTTATTGTATCTTGCCCCGGCCATGCAACAGCCCTGCACGTGTGTTCAATTTTCAGTTTCAATGGCTCCCAACAGATCAGTGCCTCAAGAGCACCATAAAATATACAAGACCATCCAGGTCTTATGAAATTCTTCACCCTTGGAGTTGCACGAATATAAAGCCTGTGTATTTATTGCCACATACACATTCATTCCTTTGTTTTGTGCATCTTTCCTCTTAGGCTGACCACTAATCGATTATCAAACCCTTTTTACTGGTGCTTCTGGAAGTCTTGTCATTGTAAATAAACATTTCTGTGTCCACATTATTCCCTGGGCTCCTTTCTTTCTTTGCTTTGGTTGAAATCTGATTGTTTTGCAAGGGCATCCCTTTTCTTTTAGTTTTTAGTGTAGGCTGCTTATTTATAAATGTTCCTTATCTCTGAGAACCATACTATAACATCAACATTTTAGCCTCCTTCCAATCTCCACTCTTTCACATAACCATTCATCTTTGGAATGTCTATTCCATTTAGCTAATATTGCCAACCACTGAGCCTTGTTTCCATTCATTAGGTCACAACTCTACATTCATTAAATATTTGAGCACTTGGCTTCTAATCCTTCTTTCCTTTCTGACTTCTTCTGTCAGTAGGAATGTTCACCATCTCTGTGAGTGATCATCCAGGACTCCTTGCTTTGTACCCATCTCCATGACTGTTATAATCACTTTAATAATACCATGATATCTTTTTCTTAAAGTAAGTATGCCTCCAGGTTCTTTGCATATTCTTTTCTTTACACTTTCTCTGGGGTAGTTCCATATGTGGCTATATCATCACCTATATATAGATGAAATTTGAATACATATCCAGCCCTGGTTTCTCTTTACAACCATCAGTCTGAAAGTGATGCTGGATGCATTCTTCTCTTGCTTGTTCTTCCTGTCTATAATGTCTGTCTGTCTATGTATCTATCTTGGTTACTTTTCTCTCATTGCTGACATAAAACACCTCACACCCAAAATGAAGGAAGGAAAGGTTTATTTAGCTCACAGTTGTGGAGGTTTTAGATCAGCTGGTTCCAAGTGTGGTATGGCACTGAGGCAACACTTCAAGGCAGCAGCCAGGGTAAAAGGAAGGAAAACAAGCCTCTTCTCCTCCCTTATAGTGTGTGTGGGGCAACCTCCCATCCCGCAGAGCTGGTGTAGCACTCACAAAATCTCTTTGCCTGCTTTTGCACAGGATGAAGATATTTACAAAGTAAGAACCCTGGCTCCCTGCTGAGTCGTTTAGTTAAACTTGTAGACTGCTCAAGTTGACCCAGTATATCAACCATTACACTATAGATCTGTCTGATATTTAAGTCTTTTTACTTTCCTTTGCTGTACATCTCTGAGACTTTTCTTTCTTGCAGTTATCATTTTTATGGACCCCATTTAGGTACTCAAAATGTTAACATAGACTGCTGATGACTTGTCTACTTGTAGACTTCATATACTCTACTGACACTTGTTGGGTTATTTTCTACCCTACGCTTGTTTCATTATATTCTCTATGTTGACACAAGAATCAGTTTTATAAAATGAAATGTCACTGTCCCCTTCTTTAAACCTTTCAGCAGTTCCCCATCTTCAGGAAAAAGTAGACTAGGTCTTTGGGGAAATAGACAAGACCCTTAATGATCTGGCCTTGCCTATCTTAATAGACTTACCTCGTGGCACTTCTGCTGGAGACCATTTGGGTTTCAGTCCCCTGAATATGCAATGTTTCATCTCATCTCTCTTCTCTTATGCATAATTTTATTTTATCTTGATTCTCTACTTTGTTTTCTAATCCATTCCTGTTCATTATTCAGAACTAATTCAAATGTTTAATTGGGACTTAATTCCCACAAAAGCTTCTTTTATTATTCATAGCACTTTACACATTTCTATGAATTTAGATGACATGTCTATAATTTTACCCAGCTCACAAGCTACCAAGGCACTTCGTTTATCACTCCTCCATGCACATTAACAGAGACCAAGTCTTCTGGGTTGGAGGCAAAGTACTTCAGCCAGCAGTATGCATATCATGTTTGTATCGGTTCCCTTTGCCTCCATGTCTACAGGGATGATTGACCTGGACCCAGGTGGATGCCAGGTACACACTGGACTGCACCACAACTGAAGACGTGTGAACTTGGGTCACAAACTCTGTCATCAGAAAGCAGAAAACAAGATTGTCTTTGTGATGAGGAGAGACTACTCCAATCCCTCACAGTTATTCAATGTAGATAGGCCTGAGAAATTAATAAGATAGGGAAGTCAGGGCCTTGCATTCTTGCCCTACTCAGTAAGACACATTAGGAGCTTGGGAGACCCATAAAGAAGTTTCTCCCAATGCTTAAAGTCTTCCAAAATTTCACTCAAGTGTGCAATCATGATAGTATTCAAAAGGCAGGAGCTGAGTTCCCTCTGAATTTGTAGTTCTAGTTCTCAGCACCAAGGGCAGCGCCAAGGGCAGCACCAAATAAATGCCATCAGATACCACATAGCAACATGTGGGTCCAGGACAGTGATGGATATATATTTATTGTTGGTTTCATAAGGTTTGAATGGAGCTGAAAAGCGTCTTATCACCTGGAGATGTCAGAGCTGTCATAATGTCATGGCACAGAGCATTATCCACATTTGTGGTAAAGCCATGATATAAACAAACCTACAAAGCTGCCAGTTGTATAGCAGTTGTATGCAGTACAGTGCATAATACTTGGTAATGATAAGAAATGATTACACTACTGGTTTATATAGTCATTATACTTTTAATAGCTCAGACTGTACTCCCTCTATTTGTTAAAAAAAAAAGTTACCATAAAGCATTGTGCTTTGTTATACTGGCAGTAGTCTTACATGTGTGTAAGAGACACAGGTCTCTTGATTGTGTCATGAAGCCATGTTAAGGGATTGTCGCATACTATGTAGGTTCATAGAAATACATTGTGATGTTCATTTAAATGATAAAATTGCTGTATAGTATTTCTCAGAATAGATTGCATCATTAAGTGATATTAATATATATACATGTATGTAATTATATACATATATATATGTATATATATGTATGTATATATATATATATAAAATTACTGTTATTTTGTATCAGTTATTGAACCCAGTGTCCTGGCACCAAGCAACTTCCCAGCACTTTTTAATCTTTTTGTTTTTAATTTTGAGGAAGAGTCTCACCAAGTTTCTCTGTTTGTTGGTTTCCCAGACTGGGCTTGAATGTGGTCCTCTTTCCTCAGCCTCTCAGAGTGCTGGCATTATAGGTGTGTGCTAACTATATTTCTTAAGATAACTAATGTGTAGATCCTTGTGAAAGTGAGTTTCTTCATAAATACACAACAAACCACCAACAGAGATCTTCTGTAGTTAATGATGTACTTGTTAAAATGTCATCTCATTTAGCAGAAGGCATTGTGGTAGCCATTGTTGATTTCCTGTTAGCCTGCTTTGAAGTCTTGTATCACTTTCTCTGTTTGTTTTGATTGGCTTTATTCTGTTTTATTTTGTTTGGTTTTATTCACTTTAAAATATACTTTCATTCTTTTATTTTGATTGGTTTTATTCTGTTTAGATTTGTTTGATTTTATTGTGTCTGATGGTATGGACAGCTATTTTGAAAAACAAGAGACATTATGGTAGCCATTGTTGATTTCCCTGTTATCTTGTTTTGAAGTTCTGTATTGCTTTCATTGTTCTGTCTGGTTGGCTTTACTCTTGTTTTGTTTTATTTTATTTTATTCTCTTTAAAATAAGAAAAAGATAAAAATCTGTCTCCTTCTAAGCCTTTTAAGGGAGAAACTAAGAATGATGAGAGAAAATTTCTTGAACTCTCATTCTGGTTTCAAGTTTAGATTTGAAATGGAGGTAACTACAGAATCAGTGACCTGTTAGAAGAAAATACTTTTACTAATGTATTAAGATTTCTTTTCATTCATATTCATTATTATAGTTATGTTCTTTTTAGTAGCTCAGTCTTTTTGTGTTGAAAAGTTTAGAGTTGGTTATTTTTATACAATTTTGTTAATTCTTCTAATTTACTCTTCACGATAGTCTTTTAGGCATTTAGTTTTGCTGTATGTTAGAAAATAGCATAAAATATGCATATATTATTTTCATGAACTCTTTTCGGTTTTATCCAGATTTTTTTCTTCCTGTGGTTGGTGATAATGCATAAGCAATCAGGTTAGCAAATTGAGAGATTTGACTTTAAAGCTCCCTGTTTTGTCCATCCTCTCTCTTACCTAATAAGTTATGTCATTAACTTTATCATACTGAAGTTATATCATTAATAGTTATCATACTGAACCTAATTTTTCTCACATGTAAAGATGAAAGTGATAACTATTTCAACATGCCATTTTGAGGAATAAATACAATAAGTTAACCATGAGATATAATAAGCTCTAGAAAAATGATTTTTTCCTCTCTCCATGTTTTGGGATACATTTTATTTTCTATATTGGCAAAGTATACTTTCATAGTCTCTTTTGGAAAAAGGAAATATTTGGGTAAAGTGGTTATAATCAGAGTATACTCAGGTATGTCATGTTATGTGAATTTATTTTGTAATAGGCCAATAAGATTCTAAAAGCATTATATATCAAATTAATTCCTAAGCCTGAAAGATTGATCTTTTGTTAGCAAAGAGACTTATTTTTCTTATTTTAAAATTAACTGTTGTTGGCATATATTAGTCACATACTGTGAACTCAGTTTAAATCCTTTAAGAAAACTACACAATTTTAAGAAACTGGGTTTGCTTAAAAGAGAAAACAAAAGTTATTTATATTTTTCAGCTTATCCATTTAAAGTACAGCATCCTTTTATTGGTCTATGTAGATATCTTTTAATGAAAATATAAGTTTTAAAAGTAAAATTTTAATTTCTCCATGTTCTTGCATTGATGCCATTTAAAGCACTTATTTTTAAGTCATTAATAACCAATAGGAATACATTCTACTCTGCATAATTTGTTAAGCACCTTTTAAGACAGACTATGTAGTATTCCGTAGTTAACAAGTCACCTAAAACTACTAAATTAAAATTGTAGTCTAAACTCTCAAGGTTATGAAAACAATCCTAAAATTCATCTGGAACCAGAAGAGACCTAGAATAGCAAAGACAATCCCGGGCAATGAAGACAAGACAGGGGTATCACAATCTCTGACTTGAAATTATACTATAAAGCTCCTGTGATAGAAACAGTGTGGTACTGGCAAAAAAAAAAAAAAAGAGAGACACAGAGTTCAATGGAACAGATTAAAAGATGTAGAAACAACTCCAGACACACTGAACCACCTTTTCTTTGACAGAGGTGCCAAATACATTCACTGGAAGAAAGATAGCCTCTTAAATAAATGGTGCTGGAAAAACTGGCTCTAAACATGCTGAAGATTAAAACTGGACCCATATCTTTCACCATGTACTAAGCTAAAATCATAATGGGTCAAAGATTGTAATACTAAAACAGAAGAAACATTCAATTTTCTGAAAGACAGAGTAGGTAAAACTCTTGAAGACATTGGAGTAGGCAAAGACTTTATGAACAAAACCCAGATTACAAAGGAACTATCACAAAGAATCAACAACTGAGATCTCACCCTACTAAAAAGCTTTTGCACAGAAAGAGAAACCACCAATAAAGGGAAGAGACAACCCACTATCTTGGAGAAAATGTTTGCCAGCTGTTCCTCAGATAAACGATTACTATTGAGAACATATAAAGAACTCAGAAAAAAATCAGTGCTCCTAGATTTAAAGACCCAGTCCAAAAATGGGCATCTGACATGAACACACACACTTCTCAGATGAAACAATAAAAACAGCAAATAAATATGTGAAAAAATGTTCAACATCACTGGTCATTTGAGAGATGCAAATTAAAACAACACTGAGATTCCACCTCACCCAAGAAAAAATGGCCACTGTCAAGAAATCAAACAATAACAAATGCTGGAGAGGCTGTGGGGAAAAAGGAACCCTTCTCCATGTGGGAGTGCCGACTAGTGCACCCACTGTAGAAATCAGTGTGGAGATTCCTCAGAAAACTAGGACTAGAGGTCCCATTCGACCCAGACATTCCCCTTCTGGGTATCTTCTCCAAAGAATTAAAAACATCATACCACGGTGATATATGTGTATCCATGTTTATAGCAGCACAGTTCATAATAGTCAGTTCTTGGGAACAATCTGAATGCCCATTGGCCGAAGAATGGATAAAAAAAAAACAGGTCTTTTTTATACAATACTACTCAGTACTACTCAGTCATAAAGAAGGATAAACTGGAGACTTTTATAGGTAAATGGATGCAACTGGAGAATGTACTAATTAGTGAAATAAGTAAGACACACATGTAAACATCATATTTCATTTTATGAGAAGTGAAAGAAAAAACATGTATATGTGTATGTGTGTATGTGTATATATATGTATATAAAAATAGTTAAGGTAGTTATACTACTGATTTCTCTGAATTTACTGAACAGAAAGATTTGTGCTGGTATTATTCGGACAGTTGAAGCAGATGGCTTGTGCTCTGGGTGAATAATTTGGGGATGACAATGTATAACGTATGTACCATTGTTACCCCCAATTGATGTGTTTTAAATTTTTTTTGTTTTTTTATTTCTTTTTTTTTTAATCCTTGAAATAAAATAGATTTAAAAAAAATAAACTCTCAAGGTTAAAATGTATAGAAGAAAATGACAAATTTTGGGTTAGGCTTGGACTTTACCAAATATTCTTATTGGTCAAATATTAAACTTTGTTTCTAGAATTTTAAATATGCTGGCGAAAAGGAAGTCAGCTGATACCTCACAAATTAGGTATCACAAATGTACACTAATAAAAAAATAAATAAAGGAAAAATAAATACTTCGCTGGACATGTTGGTGCATGCTGTAATCCACCACTCTAGAGACTGAGGCAGGTGGATCCCAAGTTTGGGCTCGGCTTAGTGACTTAGTGAAACCATCTGAAAAATAAAACAAACAACAAAAACAGGTAGGACATGTAGCTCAGTGTGAAGGCCTTGGGCTAATCCCAGTTCCAGAGGGAGAGAGGTAAATACTTCTAATTTTTATTTTTGTTTTATATTTTGACATAGATATGAATCATACTTGGAAATATTTAAAAGGAGGTTAATTTGCCAGGCTAATTGGTGAAAAATCCTTAGTAAATTTATGTAAGTTTAGAGGATTTTAACCTCTATTATTAAACCACCTTTATTTTCTTTTAATAATGTAACCTAAAGAAATTATTTTCTTATATAATTCTTAACTATTGTTGTTCGCTTGTTTTATAGGAAAGAAGCAGCAGATTTTCATGCAGACCACCAATCCAGGCCCTTTTTTAAGTAGGTACTTAATTGGAAAGTGATGGTAGTCATTAGCATAGAGTTTCCTAGAAAACTAGGTATATTTTTATAACTAAAAATTTATTACATGAGAATAATCTGTCAAAAGGAAAAAATAACATCTTGCCAATTAGCATTGTTTTCTAAGAACTGTTTTTGTTGCCCTTTTAGCAGATAAAACTTGTGTCTCATCATTACATGTACCAACTCCCCGTAATAGATGCAGTAACATACATCAAACATGTACTAATCAAAATCAAAATAAAAAAGAAATAATTATTTAAGTTATAAGAAAACAGCTTTCTTTTTAGATTATAATTAATTAAAAATATAGTGATGAATATGCTTTTATTAAATATTTGTTGTGCTTTTAAAGTCTGGTACATAGTTTGTTCCTTGAAATATGACAAATATCGTGTGTTAGAAAATGAATCTATTTCGAATATGTGGAATGTAATTTAAGGGAAGGGAATGTTGCATTTACTCATTACTATTGAAAGATAAAGAGATGTTTGCATTCAAATAAGAACGTTATTTTAGCCAAATTGCTACAATAGATATACTAATTGGTATTTTACACAGAACAGTGTTGAAAAAAATTTTTTTTAACTTTTTTTTTTTTTTTTTTGGTGCTGGGGATTGAACTCAGGACCTTGTGGTTTCCAGGCAGGCGCTTACACCACTGAACTAAACCTCCAGCCTAAAGAAATCTTTATATAAGAAGGTTACTATGTTATAGATTATTGTACATCAAATATTATAGCATATTCCCATATCTTGTTAGAATGTTTATATATAAATTTTTAATGAAGTGATGAAAATTATTCTTAGTTATAGGTTCTTTGTATGTATTTATAGCATTGAGTTACAACTCCTACTTTAATGTCTTACATGTAATTTATATGCAGTGATTTATTTTAAATGGATGAGCTAACTAGTTGTCTGGTTGGTTTGCTAGGGTGTTCTTTGGGCAACTAAGGTCTAGCAGAATACTTCTGACCTCTGTGGTTCTCTTAAGGTAGAGGGTAAGAATGCTTCTTTACACATACTATTTTTTGCAAATGTTTTTCAAATTGAATTGAAGTATCAAAGGGCATTGGCTCATAGAAAATGATCATGAGGGAAGAAGGTATGTAAAACAGTCATAAGTTGATAGCCACAAAAGGACCCAGCATACTATGTTCCTTTCTCCCAAAGCATCTTGTCTTCTCTACTTTGGATGAGACAGAAATATGAGCTTACTTTGGAAGGCACTTGGTTTTAACACAGCAAGGATAGGTCCACTTATTATACAGTTAGTCATTTGCTACCTTGTATGCATTTAGAAGTGGAAAAATAAAATGAAATGTCATTTTTATTTCCTGGTCAACCATGACTCATTTTAATCAAGTGCCTGTGCGTATGCTTTAATAGTTTAATAAGAATGCCCCAGAGTAGTTTTTCTACTCTTTATTGAAAATTTTTGATGGATTATTTGTATCACTTTTATCACTAAACTAAGTGTTTATTACTGAGAGTTGTCACTCTTTGAATTTTAATAGTTCTACATAAAAAGAATTAAGTTCTTGGGACTAGTGATATAACTCAGCAGCACAGTACCTGCCTGGTAAATTCAAGGTCATAAGTTCCATTTCTGGCACCAAAAAAAAGTTTTTACAAAAAAATGATCATTTTTGTAACTTTATGTGTTATGCAGTCTTGCTTGAGTGCATTGGTAAGCCAGTTGAAAATATTCTGTTTTTTTTAAGAGCAATGGAAAAAATAAAAAAAGAAAACTATACCTTTTAAATCAGTAAAGCAGTCCTAAGTCAATAAAATAGTGATTTTTCCCCTGTAATTGATCTGTAATTGATTGACATTAGTAATATAGCAATTTATAATGTACTGGACCACTACAGGACCCTCAATTCATGAAAATTTTATCTTGCTTGTGTAAAATTTGCTTATGCACAATAGTTCTGATATCATAATATTTATGTTTCTGTTGAAATACTCATTTAAATACAACCTTGTTGTTAAGAGAAATGGCTAGGTTGACAGAGAAAAAAGAAGTCAATCAGTCTTTTATCTGTTTTATAGTGAGTTGATCCAGTTTATTACAAGTGGACCTGTTATTGCCATGGAGATTTTAAGAGATGATGCCATCTGTGAATGGAAAAGACTACTTGGCCCTGCAAACTCTGGACTGGCACGTACAGATGCTCCTGGGAGCATCAGAGCCCTCTTCGGAACAGACGGGATAAGAAACGCCGCTCATGGCCCAGATTCTTTTGCTTCTGCTGCCCGAGTAAGGTGTTTTTAAAATATTTTACTTTTGTTTTAATTTTGTTACATGTTTTCTGTCAAAGTAAAGCAGTTGACCTTTGACCTTTTGCCTAGGATCAAATAGTATTTCATGTCACTTTTATGAATTGGTATCCTGCACTTGATCAAGACTAGTTTTCTATAATTAAAATACTTATTACCCCATTTTTTTATTCCAAAAACTTAAAAGACTAAGGTTCATAAATGTTTGAACTATTGAATTTATATAGGAATACTAGTTTATAAATTGTAGATATTAAAAAATAAAGGCATCATTAGATATGGTCTTTCTCTAATTCAGAACAAAAACTAGGCATTGGGGAGAAGTACTGTGTCTGAAAAATGCACCATATGTGAAGGAGCAAGAACTATAGGTCACAGCAAAAAAGGTAAAAACATCTAGCAGCTCCCTGCAGGTCAAGAGTTGTTTATATAATTATAGATATAAGTTTTTCATTCACGTATATGGTTTACAGATATTTTTTCACAGTGTGTGTGGTTTCATTTTCATTCTCTTTACCAATGTCTTTGGACAAGAAGTATTTTTCTTTTGATGAAGTCAAACTTACCATTTTATTTTTCATGTATTATACTTTTGGTGACACATTTAAGAAATTGTTGCTCATCCAAAATCATAGATTTTTCCTATTTGCTTTCTTCTAGAAATTTTCATGTTTTAGATTTTACATTCAACTGTACCATGCATTTTGAGTTAAATTTTAGAGACAAGGAGAGGTGTGACCAAAATATATTTTTTGTATATGGATGTATGATTGTTCTAGTACCATTTGAGAAGACTATCCTTATCCATTTTATTGCCATGTACATTTGCTAACTATATCTACATGGGTCTACTTCTGGATTTACTGCTTTGATCTATTGAACCATTTGTCTCTCTTTATATCAATTCCACACTTATTTTAGAAAATTTAAAAATTGGCAAAATGTTTGAAAGAACAGTTCATCAGTGAAGATAATGTGAATGGTAAATAAGCATATGAAAAATACATAACTTTATTTGCCATTAGGGAAATGCTAATTAAAATGACTGAGATACCACTACTTACCTATCATTATGACTGAAGTTGAAAACAAGACTGCCTCACACCAAGACACAAGAAAGGATAAGGAGAAACTAAAACTGTCATATACTACTGGTGGGAATTAATGGTGTACCTATGTTAGAAAACAACTTGGAAGTTTCCTCAAAAGTTAAACATCCTTCCTCCTATGATACAACCATTTTATTCCTGAGTATGTACTCAGGAGAAATGAAAGTAAATACCAACACAAAGAAGACTTGTGCATGAGTATTCATAACAATTTTACTTGTAACAGTTCTAAACTAGAAATAGCCCAGATGTTCAACAGGTGAATAGTGACATTTATACATGGAATATGACACATGATGTGAAATAATATTTGGCTATAAAAAAGAATGAAGTATTGCTACGTATACACTATAGGAACAGATCTTCAAATTACTTGACTAAGTGAAGGCTGCTAAACAAAAACGTATATAGTATTTGTGTCTATTTATGTAAAATTGTAGAAAGTAATTTATAATGACCAAAGGCAGATCAGTGATTATGGGAAAAAGAAAGGCAGGACAGGGAGAAGAAAAGAATTACCCAGTGGGAGGAAGGATGATACATATGTTAGTTAGCTTTATTGTGACCATGCTTTCATTTGGTAAACATATGCCAAAACTTACAAAATTGTGTACTTTAAAAGCATGCAGTTTAATGTATGTCAACTATACCTCAATAGAACTTTTTAAAGAACCAGCCAGATGCAGTGGTGCGTGCCTGTAACTGCACTATTCTGGGACACTGGGCAGGCAAATAGTAAGTTGAGCCCAGCATCAGCCATCTAGAGATGTAGAACAATTGTATCTCAAAATGAATAGAAAGGAAAGGAGAAAGGAGGGGAGGAGAGAGAAGGAAAGTGGAGGAAAGAGGAAGGGAGGCTGGGGGTGTGGGGATGTAGCTCAGTATAAAGCCCCTGGATTCAATCCCTAGTGCAGCAAATACATTAAATTACGTAAATAATTTAATTATTTATTACTACTACCAATTTCTTGCTTTGGGATGAAAACTGAGTGAGGTACCCTTCCTTTCTTGTTAGTATTTATCGCATACCTATGTCACCATGTTTAAGAAGTCCTTGTTTGTTTATCTTCTTATTTAGTAAACTGAATTCCTTGGAGATGTCTCATTCATCTTCATGTCTCCAGAATCTAAATCAAAGATTCAGGAAAGTTTGGGATATAAAAATAACAACAAACCTAATGTTTGAAGCTTACTTCATCACAGGCAAAGTTATAAACACTTTTAGGTTTATTTTTCACAATACCCTATGTGGTCACTTACAATGCCTCAATTTACTGTTGCAGAAAATGAACTTGGAAAATTTCAGTACCATGCTCATATGAGACCTTGCATCAGGCTCCAGAATACTGATTTAACTACCACTCTCCAGTGCATATGCTGAAAGCAATGACCTCCTTTCTTTTAAATGTTACAGTGCCTTAGAACATAAAGTAAGGAAAGCAACCTATAGAAAACTTGTAAAGTATAGTAAAATACTATCGTTAATGATTCTCGCAGCAATGTTTTGAAGAGATAGTTATTTGTGACATATTCCTTCCAGCTCATTCTTTAGATAATGTATATACTTTACATAGTAAGCATCATTTTATAAATTTTTAATTTAATTTGGTTCTTTTTTCCATTTGACATTTTATCACATTTTATGTGATTTTATATTTCATTTTTTAATGTTTTAGATTGTTTTCTGAGAACAGATTTAATATTTGGCATTAGGAGAGTATAGAGAGACATTTAGTTATGATTTTTACTGTTTTTATTACGGATATTTACAAAAATAATATTTACTTAAAATTATTCTGTATAAGTAAAAAATTTTGACTAGAACTTTTTTTTTTTTAATTTGAAAGAGAATAAAACAAAAGGGGGCAGTACAGAGTAGATCAGAACAGGACAACATAGGCAACACAGTACTTTACATTAAGTCAACTGGACATCAACAGTATCTAACACCATATCTCTTACTCTGCTATAGTTGAGCATAGTTTCAAATACAATAATATCAAACATAACACAATAGTATAAAGCCATGCATAGACTGAAAGAATTACAGGGCTTTCTGAACTGAATAACAGAAAATGATCAATGGGTATTATAATATCTCATTTTTGATAAAAAAGAAAAAAATTTGTTTGAACTATCACACATATTCAAATTCCAATAAGACACAATGTGGTAGATAGAACCAACGGTAGTAGAACAAAAAAAGCATGGTAGGACTTCTAAGAAGGATAATAT